>JASPKP010000181.1:12500-25000 GCA_030674155.1 Stramonita haemastoma | reverse complement strand
TTCAGAATAGCAAGCAGCTATTGAATGCAAACAAAAGATTACAGAAAAACGAAAACACTGCAAATCATTCTGGGGACTCCTTAAACAGATATTTACATAAAACAGACCAGCCTCCATGGTGTACTAGTTAGCGCATTGAATTCCTGGCTGAAAGTTGGGGAAGGTCGTGGGTTTGAATCCTGTAAAAGCTAGTTTCTTTTTTCAGATGATGAACAGTTTCTACCCAGAACGAGTTTGCTATGGGCTCTACCCAGAACGAGTTTGCTATGGGCTCTACCCAGAACGAGTTTGCTATGGGCTCTACCCAGAAGGAGTTTGCTATGGGCTCTACCCAGAACGAGTTTGCTATGGGCTCTACCCAGAACGAGTTTGCTATGGGCTCTACCCAGAAGGAGTTTGCTATGGGCTCTACCCAGAACGAGTTTGCTATGGGCTCTACCCAGAACGAGTTTGCTATGTGCTCTACCCAGAACGAGTTTGCTATGGGCTCTACCCATAACGAGTTTGCTATGGGCTCTACCCAGAACGAGTTTGCTATGGGCTCTACCCAGAATGAGTTTGCTATGGGCTCTACCCAGAACGAGTTTGCTATGGGCTCATTTGGAAGGTTGGGACAACACAGTTGAAGATTATCCACTGTACAGGTGTAACTGTGAGAGTGTTGCCCACATGACCTGACTTCTACTGCAAGTGTCTTTATCTCTAGGGTTTGGTTGACACCCCATGTTATGACAGGAAGCGTAGAGTACAGCAGGTGGAGTTCTGCGTATGCTTGGTAAGAACAGGTACCACTGAACATCCCTGAAGTGACCTAGCATCAGTGCAGGGCCCTTCTGGATGGTGGCCTTATGGCAGCTTGACCCTGATCCACTCACTGTGGGTGTCTGGTCTTGAGGATACAACATGTCAAGCCTGGATGACTGAGCAGTGAGACTGGAATCAGCAGCATGGGAACAGCAGGACTGGTATGTCACAAACATGAGGCAGCAAAACAGTACCTTTTCTCTGATCAGCTTTATAATAACTCTTTAATCAAAGGAAGGGTCCTTGAAAACAGTCAGCAACTACACAATACAAACCCTAGGACCACACACATAAATCACCTGAAGCAGCAGATCACAGCAAATCCTTGTCATGACTTGGGTATTGGGAACTTTGGAAATTTGAATGGGTGGTATAGAGGTAACACACTGGCCTAGAAAGCAAAAGGTTTTCCATTTTTCATTATTCCTATTTTGCTCTGTGTAGACTCTAAGTCGGTACTGTATGCTATAAAATCCCCAAATTCCAAGAAAGTATCCAGAATCATTTTTGAAATTAAATACGTCATACACCTTCTAAGTTTAAGAGGTATTCCGGTTCATTTTTGTTGGGTACCTTCACATGTTGGAATATTTCCAAACGAGTGGGCTGACAGAGCTGCAAAAAAGGGGGCAAGACATGATTTGGAATCAATAGAACTACATGTTCCCTTATCTCTACAGGAGGGATACCACATATTAGAACAAACGTCATGGAGTAAGTTGAAAGAATCTGTTCAATTCAAGGAACAATGTCTAAAGAGTTGTCTGACTAGTTCCCTTACTTCATGTTACTTATCTCCCTCTAAAATAAAGTTAAGTGTCATAACCGCAAGAAGAGTAAATGCATTGTATTTTAGAATGAAGTTAAATGCATTCATCACAAAATTTTGCAAAAATGTCAAATGTCTATGTGGAGATCACATTACAAATACCCATATCATATTTGAGTGCCCAATTGTAAAGCCCCTCTTACCTGTATTTTCCGAGCAGTCTATGAAAAATGTATTTGAAAATTCAAAGTTAGCCTTTGTCATTGCTCGATGTTTATTGCACAGTCCACTTGAACATTTGTTGTAGTTATATTATTGATGTTTAATGTTCACACTTTGTTAAATTTAAACTTTTCTCATGTCTAAGTTGGGGGTGGGTTTTTTTTTTTTTTTTTTTTTTTTTTTTTTTAAATTTATATATATGTATAAAGTATTATTACCTTTTCATGTACAAAAACATCCACCCACATGTTAACTCTTCAGTCTTTTCTTCTCCCACTCCTTCCACTCCCTTCTTCAACTTCCTTATTTTCCACTTTCCTCGTCTAATATCACTGAGTGTGAACAGACGTTAAATTGAAGACAACAACAACAACAACAAAGCAAAAGGTCAGGGTTTGAAATATGTGGTTGTTTAATCATCAGTTCTGCCCAAAACTTTTCCCCATTGACTATACGGCAAGTTGAATTCTGGGTGCTAGTTTTTCATTGAGATGGTAAACTGATGTCTCATGTGTAACACACATTTAATGTATGTAAAAGAACCCACAACAACAAGACATTTTCCCTGGCAAAATCATGAAACACAAAGCCACACTGATGAAGAAACAAAATTCATACATATGCAGGCAGGACGAAAACAAGTGGGGATGCTCTTGTGGGGACATGCTCTCCTGTGGACAGTGGCCCAAGTTTCACACACTCAACTCTGCTGTGACTGAAAACTACACACTCTGAACAGTAGACTGACACGTACCTGCCTACAAGACAAAACATGGTCTGGGAGCAACATGGACCATCAACACTATATAGTATATGGCCAGGAATGGTAGTTTTGCTTTCTGATTACAGGCAATATTGAAATATTTGATTATGTATTATACAAGTAACAACAACTAGACACAAAGCAAACGAAACCTAAACCACCGCCATCACCAACAGCAGTAACAACAACACCAACAACAGCAACAACGACAACAACAGCAACAACGACAACAACAGCAACGACAACAACAGCAGCAACCTTTTGCAGGGGTAAGAGATGGGTAGGGTCATGACATCAAAAGCATGCACTGCAGTAATGTCTCTGGAGCACACCAGATAAACACAAGGACATGGAAAAAACAGCTATCATCATCCTAAACTGTATCCTAGAAACCAATGGCTTGACACTTTGCTCCTATATTAAGGACAGACGTCACTCTTCTGGTTTAGGGTTCACTATTTCATGTTGTCACCTTGTCTCTCACAGGGATCAAGGCCAAGTTGTATGGAGGCTACACTGTTTGTTTTATGTGATGTGTTGGTCCTGTGTGACGTAGTCAGGATCAAAGAGTGACGTCCTAATCTGGACTACACGTGGAGTTGTGTTGGCCCATGTCTTCTGCCCCTGTTACTGTGTGTAAAGGTCAAGGTAAGGTCAGTGACCACAGTGGGGTCTTCTTTTCTTCAGGTCAGTTCCCGTCTGTTTCCCTGTCCTTCTCCTTTTCCTGTGTGCTGAGTCAGTCAGTGTGGTCAGCACCCAGTGCTTGATATTGTGAGCCTTTCTGAGGGGACAGTGCCGCTTGATATTGTGAGCCTTTCTGAGGGGACAGTGCTGCTTGATATTGTGAGCCTTTCTGAGGGGACAGTGCTGTTTGATATTGTGAGCCTTTCTGAGGGGACAGTGCTGTTTGATATTGTGAGCCTTTCTGTGGGGACAGTGCTGCTTGGTATTCTGAGCCTTTCTGAGGGGACAGTGCTTTTTTGTATTTTGTTGATGCGTTATTGCATTTTATGTAGTTGTTGTGCTTGAATTAGGGTCTACTGTTGTTGCTGTTGTTGCTGTTATCTGTTTGCAAGATATCCCGAAAAAAACAAACCTATCACTTCTTAAAAGCCTGTGTTATATACATTTTGGATTATCAACAAATATATCCCAATATCCATATATGTGTATATGGAATAAAAGGAAAAAAAGTTGTTATGTTTGGTAATAAAGGACACAACACTCTCCTTGTACATATTTACATTATATACAATTGTACAGGGGATATCATGTTCTTTATTTTGTATTGTTTTGTATGGTTTTTGTTTTGCTTTACACTATACTGTACTGTTACGGGGTGTATGGGGTGCTTAAGGAGAGGTGGTACCTTTGTAAACCTGGCAGTAGCATCCCTCGGGATGGACGGGAGCACTGGTCCTCACTTGGCACTCAACTCTCACTTCTGGGTCCGGGTCCTTAACCCACCCACACCCCGGTAACCGCTTCTACTGGCGGGCGAAACGTTGTGAGGGGCTGGTGCATTCTTAACCACCAGTAGGAGTCTTGGAGAGGAGATGGGCGCCACCAAGCTTCCTCAAGCCCACTGAAAGGACATGAGAAGAACAAAACAGACATACATGCCGGATCGGTGAGGCCCGGATCAACAACGACCGCGCTACCCACTGCAAGCCTCCAGGGTGGGAGCGACAAGTGTGCTACTGGGGCAGAACAAACTCTAAAGCTTCCAGCTAAAGGGGCAACCATTGGCACATGGAATGTGAGGACTCTGTACCAAGCAGGAAGAGTACAGGAACTTACACATGAATTACAGAGGTATAAATGGGACATCATAGGGCTTGCGGAAGTCAGATGGATTGGCTTCGGAGAAACAACGCACGCAAGACGGCCACAAAATATGGTACAGCGGAGAAGAGAAACTACATCAACATGGAGTAGGCTTTATTGTCAGGAAAGAGATTGTGTCAAGCATCATCAGCTGCACACCAGTATCCAGCAGACTCATCTCAATCAGAGTTTCTGCAAAACCCCAGAATCTCACCATCATCCAAGTATATGCTCCAACATCTGACTACGACGATGACCAGATAGAAGAATTCTATGAAGAACTTGAAAACGTCATCTCCAAAACGCCCAAAAAAGACATCCTTATTGTGGAAGGCGACTGGAATGCTAAGGTGGGACCTGATGCCTATGACACCTGGACAGGAACCACAGGACGATTTGGACTGGGAGAAACAAATGACAGAGGACAGCGGCTGCTGGAATTCGCAAAGAAGCACAAACTGACTTTGGCTAACACACTCCACCCTCACAAGCCATCCAGAACATCAACCTGGCACTCACCAAATGGTCTGATTCATAATCAAATTGATTACATTCTGTCACCCCAAAGATTCAAATCCAGCATAAACAAGGCAAACACAAGAACATTCCCAGGAGCTGACATTGGCAGTGACCACGACCTTGTACTTACCACCATCAGGCTGAAACTGAAAGCAAAACACCAGCCAAAAAGCCCACGCATAAGATTCGATCTGGAAAAACTCAAAGACCCAACAGTGGTTGAGATCTTCCAAGCCAACATTGGAGGAAAGTTCGCCGCACTCACAGCCATCAACAATGATGTGGACACACTGGCCAACAACATCAAAGAAGTGCTAACGACAGCAGCAGAAGAAACATTAGGAAGAAGCAGAACAAAGAAACAACCCTGGGTGACAAATGAGGTTCTTGACCTCTGCGACAAAAGAAGAGAACTTAAGAAACAAAAGTTCACAAGTCAAGAAGCTTACAAGAAGTACATGGATAGCCACAGAGAAGTGAGGAAAAAGATGAGAGAAGCCAAAGAAGCATGGATAGAAGAACAATGCAACAACATCGAAGCTGGAATGGCCAAGGGAAACAGCAAAACAGCTTACGACACTTTGAAAGCACTAACGAAAACCACACAGCCTAAAGCCTCTGTTATAGAAGACAAAGAAGGAAATCTTTTAACGGAAAACAATGCCATCCTCCAACGCTGGACAGAATACTGTGAGGGATTGTATAACTACCCACTACGCCCAGATACCAACATAGTTTCTGACAAACCCCCTGAACACCAAGATAAAGACCCACCAATACTAAGGTGTGAAGTAGATGCAGCTATTAAACAATTGAAGAAGGGGAAGTCCCCTGGAATCGATAACATCCCAGCTGAACTCATAAAAAATGGAGGGAATGAAACAGCAAGGCGATTCACAGAACTTTGTCAGAAGATCCACGACACCAAAGAATGGCCAAAAGAATGGACACAGTCTCTTGTAATACCCCTGCCAAAGAAAGGAAACCTTAAGCGATGCCAGAACTACAGAACCATCAGTCTCATAAGTCATCCTAGCAAGATCATGCTGCAGGTAGTCCTCAACAGACTGAAAAACCAAGCGGAAAAACTCCTGGCAGAAGAACAAGCGGGCTTTAGACCAAGACGCAGCACAATGGAACAAATTTTCAATCTGAGAATTCTGATAGAGAAGCATCTCCAACACCAAAAAGACTTGTACCATAACTTCATAGATTTCAAAAAGGCCTTTGACAGGGTATGGCATGACGGCCTCTGGCAAGTACTCAGGCACTTCAACATTGACAGCTGCCTAATTGAAGTAATCAAGACTCTGTACGAGAACGCAAGAAGTGCAGTCTTCATAAACAATCACGTGGGCGAGTTCTTCAAGACCACGGTTGGGGTTCACCAGGGCTGCCTTCTCTCACCTGTACTTTTCAACCTCTTCCTCGAAAACATCATGACAGAGACACTGCAAAACCACCACACTTCCATCTCCATTGGTGGAAGACCCCTTTGCAACCTCAGATTTGCAGATGACATTGACCTCATGGGCAGCAGCAAACAAGAACTGCAAACCCTCACAGACAATTTAACAGATCGAGCGAGCGCATACGGCATGGAGGTCAGTACAGAGAAATCAAAGATCATGGTCAACAGCGCGAGTAATGACATCACGGAAATAAAGATGAATGGAGAAATACTAGAAGAGGTGAGCCAATTCAAATACTTAGGCTCCATCCTAACAAAAGATGGCACATCAAACAATGAAGTGAAAGCTCGCATTGCAACAGCAACATCTGCTCTAGTCAGACTCCAGAGGATTATCAGAAGCAACAACATCAGCTTCTGCACCAAATACCACCTTTACAAATCCCTCGTGATATCTATCCTCCTATATGGCTGTGAATCATGGACTCTGACAGCAGAGTTAGAGAGGAGAATCCAAGCATTCGAGAACAAGTGCCACAGAAGACTCCTCAGAATATCATACAAAGAACACAAGACCAATAACTATGTGAAAGAAGAAATCAAAAAGCGTGTGGGCCCCCAAGAGCCTTTGCTCTCCACCATAAAGAGGAGAAAGCTGATGTGGTTTGGTCACACCACAAGACACAACACCCTAGCAAAAACCATCCTGCAAGGAACAGTCGAGGGCAAGAGAAGAAGAGGCCGCCAAAAGAAATCATGGGTTGACAACATCAAAGACTGGACCGCCCAACCCCTGCAACATCTCCTACTAGCCACAGAGGATCGTGAAGCATGGAAAAAGATCGCTGTTGCGTCTTCTCTCATGTCCCCCCTACGTCCTTTGGGACATGGGACTGAGTGTGAGTGAATGAGTGTACTGTTATGGTTAAAAACTAAATCAAACATGCTATTTTTAGTCATGGCATAATTATGTCTTTGAATGGCAGTTTGACTGATGATTTTTTTCCAGGGACAGCACTTTGCCTTGTATGCAGAGCTACCCAATCAGGATTAAAATGAAAACAAATAAACACAAACTTTTGAAACCCTAATTTGAACATTTTAAGAGTAACTTTGAGTGATGTATTTGTCCAGGAAGAACTTTCTTGTTGCTATGGATTCTTCTATGTGCACTAGGTGTATGTTGCACATGGGACCTATGTTTATCTTATCTAAAAGACTAGTGCCAGACCATAGCTCCTATAAATCCTAGTGAAGGGGGGAAATATGAGGCTTCAGATGGGAATCAAACCCACAATCTCTCACTGTCAACAATGGTGCATTACCACTGGACCACTTCTCTATGATGTTTTATTTCTTGTTTTACATATAGCATATTGTAAGCTTGGTGTGAATTGAATTAATTAATTATGTTTACTCCTACCCTACTGGACAAGTCCTCAAGAGTAGGGTTACTGGCAACTGTTTTACAAGAGTCAAGATCTCAATAGTTATTCCAGTCATCTCCCTGATTGCTTTGAAACTGTGCAGTCTTTCTATCAGACTGGTACATAGGGGCCATTTCCACTTCCACTTCAACCTCTGCATGTCTAGCAAATCAGCACACCCCTCTGATGTGTATCACAGCACTTCCATTTTAGAGAAAATCTATATCACAACACTTAGCTTGCACAAACCTCGAAACTTGTGTGCATAAAATGTCCATTTCTTGCCCTCCTCTTCTCCTCCTCTTTCCCTCCTTCTTCTCTTTCTCTCTTCTCTCCTTGTTTCTCCTCCTCAAAAAGACAATGGTTATACTTCACAAATTCTAATAAAGATCTTAGCAGTGCAAATCAACCAGTCTTTCAAAATCTGTTCACTGTCACAAGCTGACCTACAATCCACTGTCACAGTACAGCACTCTGAAAGTTGACGTAGACAAGCAAACTCATGCACTGCCTGGTTTTACTATCAAAAGCAAGACATAATTGTTATGGAACAATCAGATAAACATAGTGAATGAAATCAATCAAAACGCCCAAAACAACAAAAGAAAACCACTTCATAAACCCAAACCAAAGCAGCCAGCCCACCAATCAACCAGCTCAAAGAAACACCAAAACCATAACACCGAAAACAACCCTCCTTTGTGAGCATGGGTCACTCTCCACAAGAAAGAAGTAGCTCAGGTTCTCAGAATGTCTCATTTCTGTTCATGTCCTACTTCTATATATCCAGTGATTCAAAGATTCAAAATCACTATTTACAGGATGTAAAACCCTGTTCATGTCCTAGTTCTATATATGCAGTGATTCAAGATTCAAGATCACTATTTACAGGATGTATAACCCTGTTCATGTCCTAATTCTATATATGCAGTGATTCAAAAATTCAACATGACTACTTACAGGGTGTAAAACCATGTTCATGTTATAGTTCTATATATTCAGTGGTTCAAAGATTCAAATCACTATTTACAGTATGTAAAACCATGTTCATGTTATAGTTCTATATATCCAGTGGTTCAAAGATTCAAAATCACTATTTACAGGATGTAAAACCATGTTCATGTTATAGTTCTATATATCCAGTGTTTCAAAGATTCAAGGTCACTCTTTACAGGATGTGAAACCCTGTTTATGTTATAGTCCTATATATCCAGTGATTCAAAGATTCAAGGTCACTATTTACAGGATGTAAAACCCTGCTTAATCAGGGCAATTTTTTCATTAAAAAATGTTTTCAGCCAACCTGTCCACAAACGTGTGAAGACAGTTACAACTGTGCATCGTTCTGTCAACAAACTGTCAGAGCAAGGAAATATGCAGGATGTGTAATATAGTTTCTTATTTTCTAATTCCTCCTCAAAGATCTGCATTACATCAGTGAAGCAATAAGCAAAGGCAAGCAGCTGAGACATTAAGTCTGGTAAGAGACAAACAAATTTCATCAATTTTATATATGTATTATATATATATATATATATATATATATATATATATATATATATATATATATATATATATATATATATATAATATACTGTAAAATCCCTAGCATAAGCCCACTATCTAGCAAATGTGCACCTCCCACTTTGGGCCAAAAGTTGTGCACAGGGGTAACTACCTAGCAGACGCCCACCCTGCTTTTTTCAAAGAGACCATGCTCACTTTCACTAGGATTTGTGCAGACTGTTCTAAAAGTCATCTTTTTTCCCTTCTTTACCTTTTCGTGTTTCTTTCCTTTTTTTCTTATTCCTTGTCCACTCTCCTCACTCCCACCCATCCCCAACACAGTGATTTTAAAATTACGTCATACTTTTTCCACTGATGTCTTTTGTCTGTCAGTGACGTACCGGTACTTTGACAACTTTTCCTGATGGCCGAAGTTGGTTCTTGAATCTCTCTGTGCCATTTTTGCAAAATGCCGAAGCGACCGTCTTACACTGTATCTTTTTAAATTGGAAGCCCTCCAGTATCTGGATAATGAAGCAGGTGGGAATGTTTCGGAGTGTGCCCGTGAAATTTCTGTGAATAGGAAGAGGATCAGGGAATGGAGTGAAAACAGAGATAGACTTGAACAGCGGAAATTGGAAGCCCTCCAGTATCTCGATAAGAAGCAGGTGGGAATGTGCCCATGAATTTTCTGTGGATAGGTCAAGTGTTCTACTCACAAATTCTAGCTCACATGCTTTTGGGGTTTGTATTCACTCGATTACATGGTTGAGCACAACAATTACTTTGTGCAAAGGGGTCTATCCCTAGCAAACGCCCACCCCCCAATTTTGTCCTAAATCTGTGCACAGGTGGGGGGTGGGCGTATGCTAGGTTATAGATATAGATATAGATATATATATATAGAGAGAGAGATAGATAGATAGATATATGTATATATATAGATAGATATATAGATGTTGTGTGTGTGTGTGTGTGTGTGTGTGTGTGTGTGTGTGTGTGTGTGTGTGTGTGTACCAAAAATGCTAGTACTGACAGTGTACACAAAGATAACAGAAATAACCAGAAATCAAGAAACAAAAACTACAGTAGCAAATCAAGACGATTCAAATTTTAGCTAATGTCGTGAATGGTAAATATGGTAAAGATGTTGCCACCAATCTTCACTGAAACAGCAAAAATATTTCATATGTAAATTTCATCAAAACGAAATTATAAAATAGATCATTTCAAACAACGTGTTTCAAAATGCATACAAAAAAAAAGAATTTCTACTCAAATTTACTGATGGAAGCACAGGTGAAATTGAGCTTAACCATTCTGTGTCAAGAGCAAAAAGCCCTGATGCAAGAAAGGAAACTATCTAAACGGGAATCCATTTCTAACATCAAGGAGGTAAAAAGTAGTGTGATGTGAAAACTATAACATGAATAAGAGCTCAGCAAGAAAGGCAGGTGTAAAAATAGTTCCATGAACACGCCATTATAAGAATGAAACATGAAACGTATGCCGAAAAAAACCTTTAAAAATCAGAACAAAATACAACAAATTTCAACTTGTGTCCTCCATTTCAACAACTTCAATAGAATTCGGTAATACGTCAGTTCCGCTATCCACTTCTGTGAAGTATCTAGGGGTCGTTGTTGACAACACACTCTCCATGCAAAAATTCATTACCTAGACCTGTCAGTCATGCTACTGTTAATTACGGCGCATTAGTGCAATTCGAAAGTACCTGTCCACTGATGCACCATCCAAACTCGTCACTTCTCTTATTTTTTCACGTCTGGACTATTGCAATTGTCTTTTGGCTGGTCTGCCAGCATCATCTATCCACTCCCTCCAACGTATACAAAACTCTGCAGCTCGTCTAGTCCTCCGAAAGCAAAAATCTGAACACATTACCCCTCTCTTGCAATCTCTTCACTGGCTGCCCTTACCACAGAGAGTAAACTACAAAATTAGTACCCTCTGTTACAAATGTCTCCACAAAACTGCACCCTCTTACCTCTGTGAATGTCTTCACTTGTACACACCTTCTCTCTCCCTCCGCTCGGCCGCAGATTCTTTGTTCTTAAGAACACCCAGATTCAACCTATCTACCGTTGGCCGCTGCTCTTTCTCTGTTTCTGGTCCATTGATCTGGAACGATCTTCCTCTCTCCCTCCGGCAAAAGTCTACTTATGACACTTTTAAATCCAACCTCAAGACACACTTATTTCAAACCTAAGATTCTCCCTTCTGTTTCCGTCTCTTCTCTGTCCCCCCTTCGACATCTACCTGCCAAAGTGTATAGCCTTTGTGGGTGTGTGTGTGTGTGGGCGCGCGCGTGCGCACGCGTGTGTTTGTGTGCGTGTGTGTGTGCTTGCGTGTGTGAGTACTTTCGAATTTGCTAGGATCATAGATTGTTATTGAATGCTTGTGTGATGTATAGGTTGAATGCAAGCGCTTTGATTTGTTTTTACAAGATATAGCGCTATATAAGTTCCATGTATTATTATTATTATTAATTAGCAAAATGGAAATATTCAAACCCACACCTTTCAAAAAACAACGCAAAAAACAAACTTCCAAAAGTGGCTCCTTACCTATTCACAAAAATGATAACATGATTAAGATGATTGAATCGTTCACTACACTTATACTTGAAATGCTATGATGAAATTACAAACCTTACTTTTTACAATATTTTATTCTCCTTTTAATGAAAAGTTGCATATAATATTCTTTTTCACAAAAGCAGCAGTAATGTACAACATGAAAATAACAAAAGAATGATAACTATTAGCAAATTCTATACATAAGGAATATGATCATGTACATTACACAATGTGTCATTGGATGAAAAAAGCAAAACTGTATTCAAGAACAAGTTGATTCCAGACAACAACAAAAAACAGGATAGCAGACCAGGTTTTGTTCACTAAAGCAAGATAGACTATGACACACGTCACAGCTTCAGATGACACAGTCTACAATCATAATGACATAAATCCTAATTTCTAAAACATCTGGGTTTTGCTACAGTTGTTTAAATCATCTAATTTAATGCACACAACTAAAACAAAATATCGGGAATATTTCCACATAAAAAGTGTCGGTTTGGATTTGATGGGTATTTCATTTTAAGGGTTTTGTTTTCTTTGGGTTTTTCTTTTTTTCCCCTTCTAATTCACAGTATTGTGTTAAGCAAAGAATCTCTCTCTCTTCTCTCTCTCTCTCTCTCTCTCTCTCTCTCTCTCTCTCTCTCTC
>JASPKP010000181.1:7500-10000 GCA_030674155.1 Stramonita haemastoma | reverse complement strand
GACTCCTCAGAATATCATACAAAGAACACAAGACCAATAACTATGTGAAAGAAGAAATCAAAAAGCGTGTGGGCCCCCAAGAGCCTTTGCTCTCCACCATAAAGAGGAGAAAGCTGATGTGATTTGGTCACACCACAAGACACAACACCCTAGCAAAAACCATCCTGCAAGGAACAGTCGAGGGCAAGAGAAGAAGAGGCCACCAAAAGAAATCATGGGTTGACAACATCAAAGACTGGACCGCCCAACCCCTGCAACATCTCCTACTAGCCACACAGGATCGTGAAGCATGGAAAAAGATCGCTGTTGCACCTTCTCTCATGTCCCCCCTACGTCCTTTTGGACATGGGACTGAGTGAGTGTGTGCATGCATAATGTTCTAAACGGAAATGCTCCTCCAAAGATTAAACAATCCTTCAAAATAAATCAGCACAGGCATACTCATTTGCTAACGTTTCCAAGACCCAGAAATGATATCTACAAGTCAAGTTTTTTGTATTCGGGTAGCCGTTTATGGAATAATCTCCCAATTGATCTAAAAAGTACTACAAGCAAAACCTAATTTAAAAGACACTTAAAAATATATCTTGAGGAAAAAGTAGTGAGGAAAGACAAGTGCAGGTACCAACTTCTCAATCATTTTGAAAATGACTTATCAAAGCACGGCTGCTCAAAACAGGGAAAATCTGACTCTTTAGTTCGCGGCTGGCACTGCACTCCGTAACCCGAAATTCCATCCCACCGCTATCTAGGGCACCGCGCGGTCAGGGGTCAGAGTTGAGCATCTGGCGATGCTGCTATACTTTCCTTCTTTGCTGTCTATTAGCCACTGAGCAAATTTCTGTATAAAGGCATTTTTTACCATACGCTGCCGGATTCCCATGATTTTTTACTATGATCATACTTAAGTGAACAAAACTTCAATACTTGCTTTACCTGTCTGTGGTAACTTTGTTGGAGTTATTTTTTGTTAACTATTTTTAAAAAATATTTTAAAACCATTGGGTCTCTCAAGAAACAAAGCCCGAGTGTCAGCTTGTTGCTGTGTGTGTGTGAGTGTTAGTGTGAGTGTGTGTGTGTTGGTGTGTGTGTGTGTGTGTTGGTATGTGTGCATGCTCGCATGCATGTGTGAGTGCTTGCGTGCCTTCGCATATCAGTGTGTGTGTGCATGTATGTGCGCGCATGTTTGTGCGCGGGCATGTGTGTGTGAGTGAGTGAGTGAGTGAGTGTGTGTGTGTGTGTCGCACGCACGCGCATGTATATTTCTGCGGCAATACAGAGAGAGAGAGAGAGAGAGAGAGAGAGAGAGAGAGAGAGAGAGAGAGAGAGAGAGAGAGAGAGAGAGAGAGAGAGGAGAGAGAGAGAGTTCCTCTGTGTGTGTGTGTGTGTGTGTGTGTGTGAGTGTGTGTGTTGTGTGTGTGTGTGTGTGTGTGTGTGTGTGTGTGTGTGTGTTTCTGCAGCAATAGAGGGAGGGAGAGAGTGAGAGAGAGAGAGAGAGAGAGAGAGAGAGAGAGAGAGAGAGAGAGAGAGAGACTGTTCCTCTGTGTATGTATGTGTGTGTATTTGTGTGTGTGTGTGTGTGTGTGTGTGTGTGTGTGTGTGTGTGTGTGTGTGTGTGTGTGTGTGTGTGTGTGTTTCTCTCTTTCTCGTTTTTACTTTGATGTCAAAGTGTAGGTTTCTGTGTGGTTTGTTCTTTTTTCACTACACTGAAATAGTCACGCTTTTGATCACAACATTTTTTCAACATGATCAGAAGATTTTTTTGTATAGTATCAGAAACATCAATGAAATATATTTTGAAAAAAAAAAAGTCATTTGTGAGCTATTTCTGCCTGATGACACTGAGAAGACATTTGTTTTCTACTGTGTGCTCGGGGTTATAAGCTGTACTGGAATTAGTAAATAAACCTTCAGCTGTAGCAGGAAACCACTAAAATCTGATGAAACAGTGGACTGTGTACGTGCTGAATCGCCATGACTATGCAGTAGTGTTTTAGAGTGAAGTGAGGTACCTAGCCGACACTAATGACTGCCAGACTCTCACCCCACGCTCTGTATCGCGCTGCTTCACGCCCCGCTGCAGGTGGTAGCCTACTACGGTGTGTTCATCTATGGCTTCGCTGTGCCAACAGAATAAAACTGTCAAAAAAAAACACTAGTTAGTCTGCATGCAGACATGTTCAATTTCTTCTCTACATTTTTTGTTTGTGTATTATAAATATGTGTTTTTTTAGAGAGAGAGTTAAAAATGACTGATTTTTGTGATTGTGTGTCTGCCTGTTGCTCTCCTGTTCATCTTCATCTATGTTTTGACTGCTCTCACGTCAACCAGTGTGAAAGAAAGTATATGGAGTTTGGTGTCAAAAGAAAGCTTATTTCACGCTGATTATAAAGAATGCTTTGTATTTCTTTTTTTGGACGATTCACTGTACAAAACGATGTGTGAAAGAAACCATGGTAATCTACAGCTGAACGCGGCTATAGCACAAGCCCCTAGTGC
>JASPKP010000181.1:0-2500 GCA_030674155.1 Stramonita haemastoma | reverse complement strand
TGCGATATGGTGTGGGGGTGTGATGTGGTGGTGCAGTGTGGTGATGCAATGTGGTGATATAATGTGATGCGGTGATGCGATGTGGTGATGCGATGTGGTGATGCAATATGATGTGGTGATGCGATATGGTGTGATGATGTGATATGATGATGTGATTTGATGATGTGATGTGATGGTGAGATGTGATGTGGTGATGCAATATGGCATGGGGGTTGATGTGGTGATGCAATGTGGTGATGCAATGTGATGATGTGATGCGATGTCGTGATGTGATGTGGTGATGTGATGTGGTGATGCAATATGATGTGGTGATGCATCATGGTGTGATGATGTGATATGATGATGTGATATGACGATGTGATGTGATGATGCATTGTGATGTTGTGATGTAATGTTGTGATGTGATATGGTGATGAATTGTGATGTGGTGTTGTGATATGGTGATGCATTGTGATGTGGCTTTGTGATGTGATGTGATGATGTGATATGGTGATGCATTGTGATGTGGTGATGTGGCGATGTGATATGGTGATGTGATATGATGTGGTGATGTGATATGATGTGATGATGCGATGTGGTGATGCGATGTAATGTGATGTGGTGATGTGATAAGATATAGGATATGATATGATTTGATACGATGCGATACGATACAATATATGATCTGATATGATATAATATAACATGATACTTATGATATGATATGATATATGGTATGGTATGGTATGGTATGGTATGGTATGGCATGGTATGGTATGGTATGGTATGGTATGGTATGGTATGGTATGATATGGTATGATATGGTATGGTATGGTATGGTATGGTATGGTATGGTATGGTATGGTATGGTATGGTATGGTATGGTATCATATGATATGATAAAACATGACATGACATGACATAATGTAATATAATATATTACAATGCAACACAATACAATACAATAACAGTGTTATACATTACAATACAATACAATGCATTACAAAGGAATGCAATACAAAACAATATAACAATACAATGCAACACAATACAAGAATACCATACTATTCAATACAATACAGTACAATACACTAAACTAAAGTAATGTTTGGTTTGCATATGTATCTGAGTCAAGAACATGACCCACTGTTCTGCTCATTTTGATTGGCTGGGTTTGCCTCATAATTCTAGCAAGTTCTGAGGTTTCTGAAATGTTCTCACATCTTCGAGTTTGTACCAGTGTCCAGGAGCAGTCGTCAAAAGCTAAAAATAGCACTCTGCTGTTGTGACAAGTGAGGAGGAGGAATGAGGAATAGGAATAAGGAAGTGAATATAGATCTAGCTCATGAACAGAGAGTGTAATGACAGAGTCATGTTGCACATCTGTGTTTGTTGACAGAGTTCGTTTCAAGTGGAAAACTACGTTTTTATTACGGAAACTCTTTCAGGAAACTAGATATTTATCAAAAAAATTCATATCAGAATTAATTAGATTAATCTTGGGTCAACTCTTTCTACATTTGAAAAGAAAAACCTAAAATAAAAAGAAAGATTTACAAGTCCTTTTCAAAAAGCAAGGCATCGTCCAGCATATCACTATGCTTGTATTCATTTCTTTCCTTTTCATTTTCACTTGTACAGACTGCCCCTACCCCACACCCCTTATGAGCATTCCCCGCCCCCACCTTCATTCTACAGTCACTGACCTGGAGAGCATAACAGCTGTGAGAGTTGTTCCGTAATCATCTTCAGCTTGTCCAGGCTGGGGCATTGATGATCTTTCCTGACGATATTCATACGTCTCTCAAAACTGTCTGTCTTCATGTCCATGCTGACGTCAGAACCTCTGATCTTGATGACGTAAGAGTCAGGATCAGTAGTGCTTTGGACAACGTGAGAATTGGTCATGTGGTCCTTGTAAGTGTCAAGAACATGTGTATGTTTCCTGACCATGTCTAACAGCTCGCTTGCTAGGGACTTGATGGTCTCCAGTGCGGTCACAATGTCCAGGTGTTCACTGCTGTCCTGCTGTGTCAGACCATTCTGCTTCTCCCTCCTGTCCTTTACAGCTCTGCATGAGTCACATGATGCATCACGTGACTGCTGGTCACTGATGTTGCTAATGCTGTCCAAGGACAATGTAGACAGGTGACAAAATGACCTCAGGTGAGGTGTGGTAGAGTCTGGGGAGGAAGTGTTTCGTACAGCCTGGGGTAGCAGACGTAGAACATGACCTTTTGTGAGTCCCATTTTACCATGATTGGCAGAACAAGCCTCACAGTAATACTCATGACAGTCCAGGCAGATGGTGGCGGCCATTTTGTTGGGACAAAGCAGACAGGGGATGTCTGTCTTTCTCTCCAGCTCCTGGAGGACCAGGTGTTCCACGACGAAGTCTGTGTCCGTCTGCTGGATCAGCTGGCTGGGGGTGAGGGACTGGTCTTTGGGCAAACGCAGAGGTTGTTTACACTGCAGACAGTCAGCTGTCGGGTCTTGCAGCGCATCGTGAAGACATCTTCTG
>JASPKP010001805.1:12500-22500 GCA_030674155.1 Stramonita haemastoma | reverse complement strand
CTCTCTCCATCCTGAATGTGCATCGGTGTCTTGCAGTTATTAAGACATTCAAAAATTCTAAATAGGAAATTCGGACGGCTCATCTCGAGCACAGCTCGCGATCATAGTATGGCACCATCCCTTCTTATTGTTTGTGGTCATGTATAGTTGTATAGCAATAAAAAGTTTTTCGTGTGTGTGTGTGTGTGTGTGTGTGTGGTGTGTGTGTGTGTGTGTGTGTGTGTGTGTGTGTGTGTGCGTGCGTGTGTGTGTATACGTGTGTGTGTGTGTGTGTGTGTGTGTGTGTATACGTGTGTGTGTGTGTGTGTGTGTGTGTGTGTGTGTGTGTGTGTGTGTGTGTGTGTGTGTGTGTTTGGTACAGAATACTGCCAGAAACAACATTTTCGCTGTTGTGAGTTTTTTCCATCCTTCACCTATCCCGTAGTTCTGTTGACCATGGGGGCACCACTGAAGGTTTTACAGCCAGCTTCCTCCACTGGTAAGTCCTTTACTGTACCTGAAATTTGTGGTGCCCATGATGCCTTGTTTTTTTTTGTCTTAAGAAAACAACAACAACAACAGCAACCCCCCCTCCCCCCAAACCCCCCCCCCCCCCCCCCCCCAAAAAAACAAACCAGTGCCCAGACCACCAATCAAGGTTGGATAGAAGGAGACAGAGACCAAAAAAAAAAAAAAGGCCCAACTTTAGATTCAGCTCACGAAAATCTGGCTTCCAAGGTGTCATTTCGGGCTTAACCCTCCACACAACACAGATCAAACTAAACACATCAAAGGCTCGGTGAGATGTGGCAACGACAGATCTTCGAAATGTGGCACGCGCACCGATAGCGAAGAGAGCATTACATTACTGTAAGTCTTCCAGAGCCTGATTAAAAGAACATATTTTCTTTGCCTGACGCTAATTCGACATCTGGGATCTGTCGTTTCATCGTTTCCGGAAGGTGATTCCATCAGATTACAGGGTTAGTGTGAATGAAGAAAGTGTTTTATGGTGTCCCCTGTTACAGAGGGAGGGAGGGAGAGAGGGAGGGAGAGGGGGAGGGAGGGAGGGAGAGAGAGAGAGAGAGAGAGCAGAGAGGAGAGAGAGGAGAGAGAGGAGAGAGAGGGGAGAGAGAGCGAGAGAGAGAGGAGAGAGAGAGAGAGAGAGAGAGAGAGAGAGAGAGAGGGAGGGAGGAGAGGGAGGGAGGGAGAGAGAGAGAGAGGGAGGGAAGAGAGAGAGAGAGAGAGAGAGAGAGAGAGAGAGAGAGAGAGAGAGGGGGGGGGGGGAGGTGGATGAGAATAGCTGACAGATGAAGAGGAGACGATGAAGTTTATTTATTTATTTATTTCTGTACTTTGTTTCCATTGCTTGCTTAATTCAACCAATTAATTCGTTATTTAGTTATTAAGTTAATTAGTTAATCACTGTGAAAAGAGTAGTTGAGGAAAACAAATGCAAGTAATCACTTACGGCTTCCACATCATTATGAAAATGATTTATCAACGATCATGTTTTTTTCAAGTATAAAACAACAAAATGAAAAAGAATAAACGAAGATAAAACAAAATCAAAACAAAACGCACACCTCCCAACCGCCACCGATCCCCCCTCCTCCCAACCCCCCAAATAAAGAAGAAAACAACAACAACAATAACTATAAAAACCAAATCAAGTTGGTAGCCCACATTAATTAGTTTACTAGTTCGCTGGTTAGCTAGACTGTTAGACTATGACAATAATTCATTGGTGTAACGATATAATCCTAATTTCAATTTCTCTACAAATATCATTGGTCACTCAAATTGACAGATTGCTTTCTGGATTCTTCTAGTAGTTTCTTTTTGTTCACTTCTGGTTTGGCCTTTAAAGAGAGAAATGTGCACAACCTACATCAGTGAATAAATTCTGCACCACGCTTATCTTCATTTTCTCGAAGAGATGCTACATATACAATGTCTGGAATATTCAATACATGCTACGTGATTGCTAAGAAACCGTGGGAAGTGGGCGAAAAACATACTAGTTTGACCATACTTAAGAAATCAGTGATGTATATATATATATATGCGCATTAATACTGCTGATGTTATAGTAATTGAGACAAGTACTCTTCAAGTACAAAAAAAGCCCCTGCAGATATTTCAGTCTATATCATCTTTCTAGAAAAAAAACCAAAACAACAAACAACAACAGATACATGCAGGAAAGATTTGCTGCGTTAAACATTTGTTACAATTCTTCTTTTTAAAACTTATTGATCATTATTTTGTTTATAGAAAAGATGTCTCCGATAACTGCCAACCTATTCTCTTTGAACTGAACTTCTAACCCGAATTCTCTGTCTCTGTCTCTCTCTATGTCTCTCTCTCCCTCTGTCTCCCTCCCCTTCTCTTTTCCCCCTCTCTCTCCCCCCTCTCTCTCCCCTCTCTCTTCCCCTTCTCTGTGTGTGTGTATGTGTGTGTGTGTCTCTATCTCTCTCTCTGTCTCTCTCTTAGTCTCTTTCTCTGTCACTGTCTCTCTTTCTCTCTTTCTCTCTCTCAGTCTGTGTCTGTCTTTCTGTCTCTCCCCATCTCTCTAAGTCCCCGTCTGTCTGTCTGTCTGTCTGTCTGTCTGTCTGTCTCTCCCCTTCTCTATTTCTCCCTCCCCCCCTCCCAGATCAGACGAAAGTGCTGACAGGAAGCACAAGCCGAAGAAACTGGAAACTCATTCTCCATTCATTCAGTAAGCAGAAAGAAAATGGGAAGTTCGTGTAAAGGTTAGTTCTCCATGTTTGGAAGTTAGAGTCATTGATGGAAAAAGATGGGTGGATGAGAGAGAGAAAGAATCGTGGTGTGTGTGTGTGTGGGGGGGGGGGATGCAAGGGGACCAGGGAGGATGAGGGGACAGGCGGAAGGGAGGACAGGTGGGTGGGGGAGGAGAGGGTAGCATGAAGGGGAGGGGTTGGCTTGAGCAAGTAAGCTGACAGAAGTCTGGGAAAGGTGAAGCCAAACCTTTTCATTCACCCAGAGTCTCCACTTTACATCAGATAGATTGGTTTTGTTGAGAGGGAGGGAGGGAGGGAGGGAAGGAGAGAGAGAGAGAGAGAGGAGAGAGAGAAGAGAGAGAGAGAGAGAGAGAGAGAGAGAGAGAGAGAGAGAGAGAGAGGAGAGGAAGAGAGAGAGAGAGAGAGAGAGAGAGAAGAGAGAGAGAGAGAGAGAGAGAGAGAGAGAGAGAGAGAGAGAGAGGGAGAGAGAGAGAGAGAGAGAGAGAGAGAGAGAGAGAAGAGAGAGAGGGGGGAGAGAGGGGAGAGAAGGAGGGAGAGAAGACAGAAGACAGAGAGACAGAAGAGACAGAAGACGACAGAAGAGAGAGAGAAGAAGACAGGCAGAGAGAAGAAGGAGAGAGAGACGAGAGAGAGAGAGAAGAGAGAAGAGAGAGAGACAGAAAACAGACAGAAAGACAGACAGACAGAGACGAGACAGCAAGACAAACAGGCAGAGACAGACAGAGAGACAGAGACAGAGGATGAGAGAGAGAAAGGAGACAGGCAGACAGAAAGACAGAAAACAGATAGTAAAAAAGAAAAGAAAAAAGGACAATGACAGACATACGCAGGAAAACAGGCAGGCAGAGAGATAACAGGAGAGATGGAAGGGAGGGAAAAAGGAAGCAACAGTTAAGTATCAATAATGTTGTAGCAAAAAAACCCCGAACAAACAAAACAAAATATCCCCCCCCTCCCCCCCCCCCCCCCCCGCAAACAAAACAACAAAAACTAAGCTTATTAACCCTAGAACTGTCTCTAGAACACTACAAGATATTTATCGGATCAGGAAAAAACGGTAAACTTTTTCTCCTGATGAAATCTGATCTCAGTTCAAGATAATTCATCCTGAGTTATCAGGCTCGCACTTATAAAGTAGGATGATGAGTGGCAAAATCATCAGTGGTACCCTAAAAGTCTGTCCGCTACACTGCAAGATAAATGAAGATGGTGAAGGCAAATGAATTGGAAACTACATAGCGTTATCATTTTTACAGTTGCTGAATTTATGTGTAAAAGAACACGAAGAAGAATCAAATTCAGAAAAAAAACTCTCATAATTTTTTTGTGTATGGTAAAGCGTACTACAGGCTGTAGTGTTACATTGTTTGGATATGCGTATTTTAAAATTCACTCACGGGTGCGCACCCCCTTCCTCCCCCTCCCCCCTCTTTCACACACAGAAACACACATGAGCGCACACGCGCGCGCGCGTGTGCACACACACTCACACACGCTTGCACACACACACACACAAACACACACACACTAACACACTAACACACAAACATACATTCTCCCACTCTCCCATCCACCCATTCACCACCACCACACTAACCCCCCCCCCCTCCCTCTCCCCCCCCCCCCTTTGCACAAATCCACCCACACACACGCACTGAAATGGCAAGTGATAAAGCAAGGCCCTATTCCTACAAGCAGCGGAGCGATAAATCCAGATTATTTTACAGTCCGCAGAGATTTTGCCAGTCTTCCTCTGCAAAATTGTTTGATCGTTCTCTCTCTCTCTCTCCGCTTATAGATTTCTTTTAAAGCAGGATCAGCGCTGACTGTTAATTTGTAGTGCGCACACGCGTGCACGCTCGCACGGGCGCGTGCACACACATGCACGCATGCACACACTCAAGCGCACACACATGCACGTACACATACACACGCACGTACACACGCACGTACACACGCACGTACACACACACAAACACACACAAACACACACACACACACAAACACACACACACACACTCACAGAGAGAGAGAGAGAGAGGAGAGAGAGAGAGAGAGAGAGAGAGAGAGAGAGAGAGAGAGAGAGAGGAGAGAGAGAGAGAGAGGAGAGAGAGAGAGAGAGAGAGAGAGAAGAGAGAGAGAGAGAGAGATGATGATGCTTTTCTCATATACTATCTTTTTGTGATCTCTGACTGTGAAATGGTGTGACTAGGAAACGAGGAGTGTGTGTGTGTGTGTGTGTGTGTGTGTGTGTGTGTGTGTGTGTGTGTTACATCAGCACGCTTTATACAAGTGTAGAAATTTAGGTGACATTACATTGCAATGATAATAACTGAACAGGTTTTCTTCTATTTTCTTGTTAAAAGCGACATAGTAGCATATTGAAAACAAGCTCTACGCATATTACAATGAAAACAATCAAACTTGTTCGTGTCAAGACAGAAACAGAGAGGGATTTTTTTTTTTTACTGCCCTTGCATGTACATTTTTGTCGCAGCGTGTTAGAGTGTAGAAACAGACAGACAGGCAGACAGACAGACAGACAGACAGATAGACAGAAAGAGACAGAGAGAGACAGAGACAAAGAGACAGAGAGACAGACAGAGGGAGACAGAGAGATAGAGACAGAGACATAGAGACACAGAGAGAGAGAGAGAGAGAGAGAGGGGGGGGGGTAGAGCTTGGAACCTTAAGATTCTCACTATCTTATCATTTTACGGAACTGACAGAGACAGAGATCAAGAGACAGAGAGAGACAGAGACAGAAACAGAGACAGACAGACAGACAGACAGACAAACAGAGACAGAGAGACAGAAAGACAGAGAGAGAGGTTGGAGCCTTAAGCTTCTCATTATCTGATCATTTTACGGAACTGGAATCCTGGAGGACAGGCAGTCAGCGGACAGAGGAGAAGACACAGTGATTGATGAAGGATGGGAGAAACATCAGAGAGACAGAGAGGAGAGAGAGAGAGAGAGAGAGAGAGAGAGAGAGAGAGAGAGAGAGAGAGAGAGAGAGAGAGAGGAGAGAGAGAGAGAACGAGAGAAACAGAGAGAAACAGAGAGAGAAACAGAGAGAAACAGAGAGAGAGACAGAGAGAGAGACGAGAGAGAACAGAGAGAGAGAAGAGAGAGAGAGAGAGACAGAGACAGAGACAGAGAGACAGAGAGACAGAGACAGAGACAGGACAGAGACAGACAGACAGACAGACAGATAGACAGAAACAGAGACAGAGACAGAGAGAGAGAGAGTGAGAGTGAAAAGGAAGGAAGCCAGTGTAATTCATCAAGCACCAAATCACTGGACAGTGTGGCTGTGTGTTTGCCGGCTCTCAAGTCAGTGCATCAGTGCATCGGGCACATCCTCTGCTTTGTGATAAATGGCTCTGAAAAGGGCTTTGGCATTTTTAAACCTAATGGACGATGGGTGATTCTCTTTCTCTCTGTCAGTCTGTCTCTGTCTGTGTGTCTGTGTGTCTCTGTCTGTCTGTCTGCCTGTCTCTCTCTCCATCTCTTCCCCTCTCTCTCAATCCTTTCCTCCCCTTTCCCCCACTCTCTCTATGTAAAAAACCCAAACATGAATTCTTATTCCATTATCCTCGAAATAAAAGAATCTCTCTGTCTCTGTCTCTGTCTCTCTCTCTCCATCTATCTGTCTGTTTCACGTTTAGTTTGTCTGTGGCTCTGTGGTTATCGTTCTTGTTTCGTTTTTTTTCCCACCTCATTTCTTTTTCATTCATTCATTGAGACCAGTTTCAATTATGGCAGAGTTATCTCCGTGAAATTTGGCCTGGGAGAGCGAGTTGCCTCATTAACAGCGCCACCCATTTTTCAACACATTTAAAAATCTATATTTTCCTGCTTGCAAGTGTATTTATTGTGGCGCTTTTTTTTCAAACTTTGACCAGGAGCAACTCTCTTGTTGCCATGGGTTGTTTTACGTGGGTTTAATGCGGGACTTTGGTTTATTGCCTCTTGCAAAAGACTATAGCGGCCAGATCGCCACTCAAGGTCTAGTGGGTGGGGAAAAGTTCAGGCAAAATTTAACTAGGGGGATCGAACCCTCACTTCTCGCTTTCTAGGCAGGTAGGTGCGCTACCTCTAGACCACCGATCTACCGGTTCCTACCTCACTCTTCCCTCTCTCCCACCCCAAAGCGTCTGTCTCGGACAAAGTAGTGTATAGACATGTTTGATGTTGTTCATTCAATACACAGTTAAAGATAATATGTTCTGCTGTTTTGAAATTAAACCAGCCTTTTGAGCATTGAAAAAGAGCATTTACCATCAAATATTACATGATAAGAAATGAAGATGAAAGAATGAGAAGAAGAAGATGATGAAAGAAAAGAAGGCAAAAGAAACACACCACAATATAAACGTCATATACCCAAGAATAACTTTATATTAGTTTTGAAAATTACAAATCAAAATGCACTCGACACTATTGACTATACAATGATATAATTATGAAAATCAATCTGTATGATGATTACAAAAGAATCGTGCACAGTAAACATTTTGTTTACTCTACAATGGTATTGTAAAAAACAATCTGATCGATTACAGAACGATTATGTACGGTACATATCCATTTATTAAAACAATGGTATTGTGAAAGACAACCAAATATGAATATCAAGTATCACATTCCCAGGAATTTGTTGGACTCGCATTTACCGGTACTGACAAAAAAACTAGCACCGAGGATACATCGGTAACCATAGTTTAACAAAAGGAAATTTTAAAGAGGCAATCATCTCATTACACTAAACTGTACCGAGAGACAGAGAGACAGAGAGAGAGAAAGACAGAGAGAGAGAGAGAGAGAGAGAGGAGAGAGAGAGAGAGAGAGAGGAGAGAGAGAGAGAGAGAGACAGACAGAGAGACAGAGAGAGAGAGAGAGAGAAGAGACAGAGAGACAGAGAGAGACAGAGAGAGAGAAGAGACAGAGAGAGAGAGACAGAGAGAGAGAGAGAGAGAGAGAGAGAGAAAAGAGAGAGAAGACAGAGAGAGAGAGACAGAGACAGAGAGAGAGAGAAGAAGAGAGAGAGAGACAGACAGACAGACAGAGACAGAGACACAGGCAGAGACAGAAAGAGAAAAAGGCCTTCGAAATTGAAGCTCCTCATTATTCTATCGTTTTCTGCAACTCGAATCTTCGTGGACAGCTGTGGGGGGACTCTGGGGAAGACAGAATGATTGATGAAAGACAGACAGGTAAAAAAACAAAATCAAAACCAATCCATAGAAACCATGAGAAGAGAGGGAAGACATCATCATTCATCAGCGATCCCACAGCTGCTTTGTTTGTTTGCTGGCTGAAAGGTGCAGCACTTTAACACAATCCCTACGTTAAGGAGAAGAACTAGTCTTTCCCTCTACACATGCACTGTACTCATTTGTAGGCTTCTGTTACTCATATGTGGATGTTACGTAGACGAGGGCTAGGAGATGCTTGTTTCCCGTACGGAAAAGGTTAACTGATAAAGGACATTCAGGGGAAGTGGAGCCAGTGCTCATGTCAACACTAGGGTGAAAATCATCATCCCTTGAACGGTGTCATGCTGGTGGTGGTTTGAACCTGGGCTTGATCCCAAGCCATCAAATCGCAAGCGCAACGTTCTAACCACTAGGCTATCCTCCCTCCAATGTATTAAACATGAGATTTTTTCCCCTGAACTTCTCGAGAAATGGCTGATGCACTGCACTAAGACCGTTCAGGTAGGATGTCGTTGGCAGGGGGAAGCTTACGGAACATAGGCCTCTCCAGGTTAACACAGTGCATGAAAGTCCACACTGAGGAGGAAGGTGGCAAGACGGTTAAGACGTTTACCTGACTAACAAGTAATCTGCGAGGTTCTGGGTTCTATTCTCACGCTATTTAAATTCCATGTATTACCATTCTTCTTCTTCTTCTTCTTCTTTTTCTTCTTCTTCTTCTTCTTCTTCTTCTTCTTCTTCTTCTTCTTCTCTTCTTCTTCTGGTTATTAAGATTATTATGATTATTATGATTATTATCATCATCATCATCATTATTATTATTACTATCATTATTGGCATCATCATCATCATCGTCATCGTCATCGTCATCATCATCATCATCATCGTCATCGTCATCATCATCATCATCATCATCATCATCATCATCATCATCATCATCATCATCATCATCATTGTTCACAATCTGAATTTTTCGTCTTAGTTTTCTTGACGAGAAACTCGAATGAACGTCAAAGTTTTCCGGAGGAAACTCTAAACCGCACCACAGCCAGTGTGCGAATGCACAGAGAACATCTTGTGTTAAAACTCGTTAAAAACCCGATCCGCCATTTCGTGTCGGTAGGAACGAATGACATTTTCCAAACAAGAGCATGTAGAAAGGTATCATGTTTAAACACCATCCCCGAGGTGGAAAAGTGGCTACCAAAACAGTGGGAAAAACGGTCACATACGCAAAAATCTTACCATTGGTAAACCTCGGGGCTCTAGCTGAGGAACAACCCCCCCCCCCCTCAAGAAAACCTACCAAAAAACAAACAACCCACCCCTCCCCTAGCCACCCCCCAAAAAAAACCCCTCAAACGAAAAAAGAAACCTCAAACAAAAACAAAATAAAAACAAACAACACACACATACACATACACGCACACACACTGTACACACACACATTCACACACACACACACACACACACACACACACACACACACACACACACACAACACACACACACACACACACACACACACACACACACACACACTGTACACACACACTGTACACACACTGTACACACACACACACACACACACACACACACACACACACACACACACACACACACACACACACACACACACACACACACACACACACACACACACACACACACACACACACACACACACACACACACACACACACACACACACACACATTTACTCCCTAGAAAACTATGTAAAAAAAAAAGACAGGAGTGAAAGCCAGCCTGAAAGCCGAAGCTCCTAATTGCAGTATCATTTCACACAGCCAGAGCAGAAAACCTCGTGAACAGCTGTTACTGGACACTGGTGAAGACACAATGACTGATGAAGAAAGATTGCAGAATATAGAAAAAATAATAGACAAACAACCCTTCCCCTTTCGGAAATTTCGAAAGTCGTGAGAAGAATCGGAAAACAGTCTCATTCATCAGCCATCCCTACCTTCACTCTGTTTTATTGTATTTTTTAAATTATTAATTTATTTTATTTTG
>JASPKP010001805.1:5000-7500 GCA_030674155.1 Stramonita haemastoma | reverse complement strand
ACCCCCACACAAAACACAAACTACATGCACTCCCTTTTCTCCCGTGTAGACAGTAGGCCTAGTACACCATCAAACCAATCGACATCTTATGGGTCAGAACGACATTGCCCAGTTCCCCAGTGCCCTTGGCTGTCAGGCAGACAGGATGCCAACAAGGCTGCAGTGCACAGGGACTGATTCCCCTTCTTCTTCTTCTTTGCAATTCTTCTTTGCGTTCTTCTTGCTCTTGTTTTTTTGTTTTTGTTCTTGTTCTTGTTCTTGTTCTTCTTGTTCTTGCTCTTCTTCTTGTTCTTCTTGTTCTTGCTGTTGTTGCTGTTCTTCTTGTTTTTGTTCTTGTTCTTGTTGTTGTTGTTGTTCTTCTTCTTCTTCTTCTGTTTCTTCATGTTTTGTTCTTCTTGTTCTTCTTCTTGTTGTTCTTCTTCTTGTTCTTCTTCTTCTTGTTCCTCCTCCTCCTCCTCCTCCTCCTCCTCCTCCTCCTCCTCCTCCTCCTCCTCCTCCTCCTCCTCCTCCTTCTTCTTCTTCTTCTTCTTTCTTCTTCTTCTTCTTCTTCTTCTTCTTTCTTCTTCTTCTCTTCTTCTTCTTCGCATTCGTCTCCGCATTCGTCTCCGCATTCTTCTTCTTCTTCTTCAAACACTCGGACAACTACACTGTTGTCTGTCATATAAGCGAACATACGTCGTGCTCTCACTAAGAGCCTGACAAGACAGGACCAGCGCATCTGACTTCGACATGGGGGGAGAATTGTCATATCTAAAGTTTTACTAGGGGAAAAAGGTAGGACTATGGACCAATGAGACAGAAAATTGACAAGAGGGATGTGACAGGATCTAGGAGGGAAAGGAACGAGGCAGAAATAAGAGAGGAATAGAAAAGAGGGAATTCCTAGCACATCATTTCCAGAAGGTGGGAATGCTTTTTATACTGATATGCCCCTAGCATCCTCACGAGGCATGCTGTTCGGATTATGGCAATCAAGTATTTAATACATAGATACTTGGGGTGTGGTGCTTTTCCATGGATGCATTAGGGTATTCCTGTAAAATATATATTTATCAGTTAATTTTTCCCCGTTCCTCAGAAAGAGCTCCGAGGTTTACCAATGGTGAGATTTTGCGTATGGAACAATGATCACCCCTACCGTTTAGGTACCCACGTTCCGACCTCGGGGATGGGGTCTGAACACATTGGGTGTCACCTAGAACTCTTGACTCACTCATCCCACCTGGGAATCCCTGTGAGATTGAAATTGCACACTGAATGAGAATTTTGCGCGCATGACTGTTTTCAAGTACCTCGCCATTTAGGCAGCCATGCTCCGACTTCATAGAGTTTTTAAATAATATGTTTTTAAAAGAAGAGTGCAGGTTGTTATTTTAAGAGCGTGTCACGACTGAAAGAAATCTCAGCACAACATTTTACAACATAAACAGCATTGGAGTGTAGGCCTTGTAAATCAGCTGACATCAATAACTGACACAGCATTTGGCCTGGGCCAAAACCGCTTCAATCCAGCAGATGTGTGGTGCTAGGATGGCTGTTCATTTGCTGATTGGTTTTTGTTGTTGTTGTTGTTGTTATTGTTGGAGACTAGTTTGTCATGTTTGTTTTGGTGGAGATTGTTTGGAGTTTTTTTTTTGGTTTGCTTTGTTTTGTGTTGTTGGTTCTTTTCTTTTCTTTGCTGTTTTGGAGGAAAGGGGACTGGTTTATTTGCATTTCGTTTTTTTTTTTACATAGTTTGGTTTACAACCTGTGTGTGTGTGTGTGTGTGTGTGTGTGTGTGTGTGTGTGTGTGTGTGTGTGTGTGTGTGTGTGTGTGTGTGTGTGTGTGTGTTTGTGTGAGTGTGAGTGTGTGTGTCTGTTAGAGAAAAGAGAGAGAGAGAGAGAGAGAGAGAGAGAGAGAGAGAGAGAGAGAGAGAGAGAGAGAGAGAGAGAGAGAGACAGACAGACAGACAGACAGACAGACAGACAGACAGACAGACAGACAGACAGACAGACAGACAGACAGACAGACAGACAGACAGACAGAGACAGAGACAGACAGACAGAGAGAGACAAAGAGAAACAGAGTGTGTGTGTGTGTGTGGGGGGGGGGGTCTGTGTGTGTTTGTGTATGCGCGCGCGCCTGTGTGTGTGGGCGTGCATGTGCGCGCGCACGTGAAAGTACCATGCTAAGTGTTTCTGTTTATGAAACAGAAGTGGTTTCTCTAAAACTATCAGTGTACTGGTTCCAATCAATACTCTTGAGCAAAATCTACTTTGCGCAGATGGGGGCAGCTGTAGCGCAGCTGTCTTCATTCCCTGAAAGCTGTATAGTGTTATCTTACACTTATATTCTTATTTTCAGTTCACTTTCCGATTCAGCTTTTTTTTTTTTTTTTTTTTTGCGCGCGTGCGCACGTGCATGCAAACGTGAATCTTGTATGCATTGTTTTTCACGGAGGATACAATAATGCGTTGGTTTTGTTTTGTGATGTAAGGTATATGACGACACGTTTAGGCT
>JASPKP010001804.1:20000-25000 GCA_030674155.1 Stramonita haemastoma | reverse complement strand
CCCGGGGGTTTTTTTTTTCCTTTATTGTCGATATGAAAGAATAAAGTAACAAATAATATAAATAGTAGATAAAAAAAATAGATATTTTTCATTTAAAAAAATAAGTGGAAAATTTTCAGGGTTTCAAAAAAAAAATAAAAAAATAGATGAAATACCCCCAAGATGATACACAGACCATTCCACACCCGGAATGACACGGCGGCTGACTGCTTTTTCGGGGGGTCCTTCACAATGTCGGTAAAAAAACAAAAAGGGAGGGCCCTAGCAAGCTAGTGCGGTGCAATGAGTTTTTCCTGTCGGCTGCGGGATGGGGATAGTGGGGAAAAGGCCCTATACTGCCCGTGTGATGGAAGAGAGGAGGGGAGAGAGGGGGAAAAAGGGGGAGAAGAGATGAGGAGAGAGAGGAAAAGAGAAAAGGGGGGAGGGGGAGCAGGGACGGAAGGGAAGGGGAAAAGGGGGGAAAAAGGCGGGGGGGGGGGGAAAAATTTAAAAAAAAAAAAAAAAAAAAAGAAAAATAAAAAAAAAGGGGGGGGGGAGGGGGGGGGGGGGAAAAAAAAAAAAAAAAAAAAACCCCCCCGGGCCCGGGGGGAAAGGGCAAAATTTGAGGGAAAGCGGCAAAACCCCGGGGCCCCAAAAAGGGGGCGGGGGGGAGGGGAAAGGAAAAGGGGGGGAAAAAAAGGAGGATGAAAAAGGAAAAGGGGGGGGGGGGGAAAAAAAAACGAAAAAAAAGACGGGGCGAGGGAAGAAGAAAAAAAAAAGGGGGAGAAGAAAACGGGGAAAAGGGGGGGGGGGGGGGGGGGGGGGGGGGGGGGGGGGGGGGCGGGGGGGGGGGGGGGGGGGGGGGGGGGGCCCGGGGGGGGGGGGGGGGGGGCGTGGGGGGGGGGCCCGGGTGGGGGGGGGTTTTTTTGGGGGGGGTTTTTTTCGGGGGGGGGTTGGGGTGGCCGGGCCCCGCCCGATCTCCCAAATTTTTTTTTAGGGGGGGTTTTTTTTTTTTTTTTTTTGGGGGGAAAATTTTTTTCAAAAAAAAAAAAACATTTTTTTTTTCAATCACCCCCAAAAAATTTTTCCCCTTCCCCCCACCCAAACCCCCCCAAAAACCCCCCCCCCCCCAAACCCCCCTGCCACAAGGGGGGCCCAAAAAAAAACCCCCCCCCCCCCCGCCCCCCGGGGTTTGGGGGGGGGGGGGGGGGGGTTTGTTTTTTGGGGGGTTTTTTTTTTTTTGTTTTTTCTGGGTTTTTGTGTCTGTTTGTTTTTTTTTTTTTTTGGTTTTTTTTTGTTTTTTTTTTTGAAAATTTTAATGTTTTTTTAATTTTTTTTTTTTGGGGGGGGGTTTTTTTTTTTTTTTGGATTATTTTTAAAATTTTTAATTTTAAAAAAAAAAAAAAAAATTGTTTTTTACCCCCTTATCATTTTAAATCGGCATTTCCCAAGAAAAAAAGGGGTTTTAAAAAAAAATTTAAGTGAAAGGGTTTTTTCCAAAGGGGGGTTTTTTAAAAATCTATAAAAATTTTTATTGGTTGGGGGGGGCCCCGGGGGGGGTTTTGGGGGGGTTTTGGGGTATTTGGGGGGTTGGGGTTTGGGGGGGGGGGGGGGTTTTTTTTGGGGGGGAAAAAAAATTTTTTGGCCCCTTTTTTTTTTTTTTTTTTTCATTTTTTGGGGTTTTTTGGGGGTTTTGGTGGCAGGGGTTATAATTGTTTGTTTTTTTTTTTTTTCCCCCCTTTTTTTTTTGAAAGAAAAGTTGTTTTGGTTATTTGAAACCCCGGAAAAACCCAAAAAAACCCCCCCTCTTAAAAAAAATTTTAACAAAAAACCAAAAAAAAAAATCCCCCCCCCCCCCAAAAACCCCAAAACCCCCCAAACCACAAAAACACACCACCACACACCACCACACAACAACCAAAAAAACAACCACACACACACAACACAACAAAAACCCAAAATTTTTCTAGAAAAAGGGAAAAAAAAAAAAAAAACAATCCCTTCAACTACTACATTTCAGCATCAGCAGAAATTGTAAAAAAATTTCCAAACTTTCAGGGGACTGGGTTTTATAAAACCGCCCTGATACATGAAAAATAAAACCAAAAAACCCCCCCTTTCCCCCCGGCCCGGTTTTAAATTTGACATGTAGAGATACTTTCCCCCCACCCCCCCACTCTTTTTTTTCTTCCTGCTCTCGTCTTTGTTCCCCTCTCTCTGCTCTCTGTCTCCCCCCCCCCCCTCTTTCTCCCTACCCCTCTCTCTCCCCTCTCTCTCTCTTTTCCCCTCTCCTCTCTTCTCTCTCTTTCCCCTCTCTCTTCTCCTTCTTTCCCTCCCTCTCTCTCTCTCTCTCTTTCTTCTCTCTCTCTCTCTCTCTCCTTTCTTTCTCCCTCCCCCTACTCTCTCTCTCTCCTTCTTTCCCCCCTCCCCCTACTCTCTCTCTCTCCTCTTCTTTCCCCCCTCCCCCTACTCTCTCTCTCCCCCTGAATCTCTCCCCCTACTCCCTCTCTCTCCCCCCCCCCCCCTCCTCCCCCTCTCTCTCTCTCTCTCTCTCTCTCTCTCTCTCTCCACTCTCCTCTCTCTCTCTCTCTCTCTCTTTTAATTTCAACTGGAGCGGTCTTCTGTTTCCTCGTGGCCTTGTGATATCACCGATAACCTGGCTTTCATTTCCTCTCTGTCTGTCTGTCTGTCTGTCTGTCTGTCTCGTCTGTCTGTCTGTCTGTCTGTTTGTCTCTGTCTCTGTCTCTGTCTCTGTCTCTGTCTCTGTCTCTCTCTCTCTCTCTCTCTCTCTCTCTCTCTCTCTCTCTCTCTCTCTCTCAGTGGATATTGATTCCAAGAATGCTAATAAGGGAGAGAACTCCAAATTTTGCCTTCTTGTTCTTCTTGTTCTTCTTCTTCTTCTTCTTCTTCTTCTCTTCTCTTCCTTCTTCTTCTTCTTCTTCTTTCTTCTTCTTCTTCTTCTTTTCTTCTTCTTCTTCTTTCTTCTTCTTCTTCTTCTTCTTCTTCTTCTTCATCCTTCTCCTCTTTCTTGATCTGCTTTCTTCTACTGCCTCCTACTTCTCCTTTTCTCCTCCTTTTTCTTCTTCTTTCCATCAACAGCTCTGCGTACTGCTTCTTTAGTGAAAGAGTTAACATCAGTGCTGACTCCACTCTCCCCCAAAGTCCTTCGGATGAGACTATAAACCGAGGCCCCGTGTGCGAACGCACGCAGAACATCTTGCGCACACTTTAAAACCCGTTTTGCTTTAATTCGGAAATGTAGGCCATTGTGTGCCGATGGGAACAGATGACAAAATTTGACAAAACTGCATACGCATGGGGACTGAATGTTAAAAAGAACATGAGAGCTTATTCCATTATCCTCGAAATAAAAGAATAAATAAATAGAATAATAGAGAACATTAAGGAAGGGTTTTTTTCATACATGACCTGCACAAATAGAAAAGACAGCAGCAGTGTCCCCTGTATTGTCGAGGATCATGGTAAAGGGAAAAGGTAAAGGTGTCCCATAGCCTAGGTGATCGTAGGGGACCGAGGCATCAGAGACCTCAGCTCCTCTAAGGGCCAGCATATTGAGGGCGGCACCCATCTCCCTCTCCCTCCACTGCTTTACCTCCCCTGACCCATAAAGAGGGCAGGTACCCATTGACAGCTAGGTGAACTGGGGGGGGACTGTACTGAAGCTAAGGCGCGCAAACGGTCACCCATCCAAGTAGTAACCACGCTCGACACTGCTTAACTTGATTGGGGGAAAGGGAGCGCTCTGACCACTGAGCTGTCCCGCCGCCTATCGAGGATGATGGGTTGATGCAGTAATGTTGTCTTCTTCGCTCTTTATCTTCAGCCCCTTATCAGGCACCTACAGGCCACATAGAATGCAACGGTGCGGATTGGCAATCAGCAAAGTTGCGAAAGTTCGTTCAGTAAAAATGATACGCAAAAAAGCCAATTCACACTGACTTATATCAAAAGGACGATGCTAGATCGCAATCTATCTATAGATCGCAATCACCTCTGTGATTGTGAAATCTGAAATTGCTTTCCACATCCAATTGCGAAGATGGAGGGCAGTGCCTCTGTAAAAAACAACAACAACAACAACCAAAAAACCCCACCAAAAACCCAGATATTTACGCAAAAATGCACCAAATGATTGTTTTCGTTTATCTATCATTCAAACGATAGGAAAGAGTATGACATTTTTAGAGAGTATGTTTTTAATTCTCAGAAACATAGAACGTACTGTACACTAGCGCTAAATTCAGTCACTGCTCGAAAGCCTGTTATTCGTTCAGTATTCCCTGGAGGCTCCTCGTAGTCTCTGAGCAATTCCGAAGAACTGTACCTATCAGACCGTACTCTTTCTGCCACAAGGTCGAGAGGTGGGCCAGGTTTATGAGTCCGCAGCGAAAAGTCCAGGGCTACGCCAATACCAAACCATTCTCACTCGAATAGTTCAGCTGATGACAGATAGATTCGGGTGAAGCCGTTTTACTGCGTAGAATTTCACCCTGAAATTTTGACTGGAGGGGTTTCTTCCTTTACAGCTATTTCAATACAAAATGGCTTTCCGTTTTTGTATATAGCGTTTCGTGCTCTTGTGCGTAGGTGTACATTTATTGTAAACAGCCATGATGCGGATGTACAGACAAACTGAGACACAGACTGATAGGCAAACTGACGGACTGAGAGACAAATAAGTGAACCGACAGACAGGTAAATAGACAGACAGACAGAGGACAGACAGGCACGGACAGGCAGGCAGGCAGACAGATAGACAGATAGACAGACAGATAGACGATCAATCGACCGATTGATCGGAGAGAGAGAGAGAGAGAGAGAGAGAGAGAGAGAGAGAGGGAGAGAGAGAGAGGAGAGAGAGGGAGAGGGGGAGAGAGAGAGGAGAGAGAGAGAGAGAGGAGAGAGTAGGTCATTGTGTGCTGGTGGGAATGCATGACAGAATGTACAAAACTGCACACATACGAGGACTAAATGTAAAAAATAAAGCGTATGAGTGCATA
>JASPKP010001804.1:0-10000 GCA_030674155.1 Stramonita haemastoma | reverse complement strand
GTTATTGAAACTTGCTGACTTAACCGAAGGACACAAAAACAGCCTCCCAAAGAGTCTACCTGGGGTCTTTAGATTTTTTTTGTTATTTAAGCCTGCTGACTTAACTGAAGAACACAAAACAGTCTCCCACTGAGTCTACCTTGGTCTCTACCTGTTTGTGATGTTGAAACTTGCTGACTGGGATGAAGGACACAGTAAACAGCCTCCCACAGAGTTTGCTGGGGTCATTCTCCTCATGTATCACCTGACTGTCCATTCAAAACACAGAGCAAGGTGAGAACAGCTGACGTACGTTTGTAAGACTGTGGTGCAAGTCACAAAGTTAACAGTCACCTGGAGAGAGTCTGTGGTGGTCCTACAACCCTGCTAGTGACTGACGTCAGTCTTGTTTATTTATTTATTTATTTATTTATTTATTCATTTATTTATTTATTTATTTATTCATACCACTTTATGTCACAGCAGATGTCTCTGCGTGAAATTTGGGCTGCTCTCCCTAGGTGAGAGCGCGTCGCCACAAGTGCAGCGCCACCCATTATTTTATTTCTTTTTCCTGTCTGCAACTGTATTTGTTTCCCTATCAGAGTGGCTTTTTTTTACAGAATTTTGCCAGGGACAACCCTCTTGTTACCGTGGATTCTTTTATATAAATAATGATGTGTAACACATGGGACCTCGGTTTATTGTCTCATCCGAAAGATCAGCACCCAGACCATCACTTATGGTCTAATGGATGAGGGAAAAGTTTCGGGCCCAAACGGGATTCGAACCACGGCACACTCCGACCCGGACTTTTCGCTTTCTAGACAGGCGCATTACCTCTAGACCACCGATCCAGTCTTCTCACCTAGCTACAATCTGAACTGCTGACCTAAGAACAAAGAATTGTTCGTCTGGAGAGACTTGCCTTGGTTCTGAAATTAACGAAGAAAAGAAAACAGAAACAAGTCCATCTTAAATACTTACTGGAAAAAAAATCAGCTCCATTAAAAAGCCCTGTTCTCCTCAAAGTTGGATTGTGGCTACCTTAATGGTGCGAAAAAAACGGTGGCATATCCAAAATCAACTTTTGGTAAACCTCAGAGCTCTAGCCAAGGAATTACAAAAAAAAATGTATACGCCCAGTTTGATGGATGGCATTGACAGTATCAAAGACATGTCAGTCATCAGCACGAGAAAACATTTTTTACGCTACGATACGTTTTGTACCACAGTTAGCTATTATGAAACGACCACAAAAACCACTTCCACTCCTTTTCTTCTCTTTTTATCTCTCTCTCTCTCCTCTCTCTCTCTCTCTCTCTCTCTCTCCTCTCTCTCTCTCTCTCTCTCTCTCTCTCTCTCTCTCTCTCTCTCTCTCTCTCTCCTTCAGGCAAAACATGTGCATCGAACAGGAAGTAAGCACAGAAATCAATCAAGATGTTTGGCTTATGGGGTTTTTTTTGGGTTTTTTTTTTGTGTGTTTGTTTGTTTATTTTGCTGTTTGGGGAAAAGCTTTTTCTCCCCAATCACTATCACTGATGTTCTCTTTACGTGATTGATTTGTCTGGCAGGTAGTTCTCCCTTTCACTTCTGGGTTTCGGTGTAATATTTTAAAACTGAGGGTGGAGCAGATATTTGGAAAGTAGAGAGAGAAAAAGAAGAAGAAGAAAAAGAAGAAGAAGAAGAGAAGAAGAAGAAGAAGAAGAAGAAGAAGAAGAAGAAGAAGAAGAAGAAGAAGAAAGAAGAAGAAGAAGAAGAAGAAAGAAGAATAAAGGGAATAAGACAAAAAGTTCTTGAACATTGCTGAAGGTCAAGAAAGATCAGCGACATGGGTTTCTAAGTGACGATAATTATTCATGAAGACCTCTCTGTCTATCTGTTTGTCTGTCTGTCTCTCTCTGTCTCTGTCTGTCTGTCTATCTGTCTGTCTGTCTGTTTCTCTCTCCCTCTCTCTCTCTCTCTCTCTCTCTCTCTGGTTTGTGAGTTAAGAGGTTGCTATTAGCATTTTGGGAGGGGTGATTTTTTTTATCGCTATATGCCTAATCAGGGCAAGGGCCGGATAAAAAAAAGTATGTAATACTTACTCTGTAACCCTTGAAAAATAAAGATTATTCATTCATTGATTCTCTCTCTCTTCTCTCTCTTCTCTCTCTCTCTCTCTCTCTCTCTCTCTCTCTCTCTCTCTCTCTCTCTCTCTCTCTCTCTCTCTCTCTCTCTCTCTCTCTCTCTCTCTCTCTCTCGCTTATCATAAATATTTATTTGAAATGTTCTGAATGAAATATGATCTTGTCTTTCGTAAAGACCAAAGCATATATGTGACGCTCCGCCACGAAATGAGTCGCTTAGCACATTACCCAATTTTGCGCTAGGAGCCATTAAAGGCAGGAAGGGGTCAAGTTGTCAATTTTGAGATTTTGATTGATTATTTAACTATATCCGTTCATCTGCCTTATAATGAAATATCAAGGCATAATTTTTATTTCTTTTGCTTTTAAATGTGTTTTGAAAATACCCAAGCCCTCATTCTGACAACCTGTTATGAAAAAATACTTGCCCGTTTCTCATTTTGTCACATCCTGCAGTCTATCATTTCAATTTGTAATAACTTTGCACAGAATTGTCCGATTTTCAATCTGTTTTTTGTATTTGATAGCCAATTTACTGCACATTAATAACATGTCAATAACTAAAAAGTGACCTCTGGTGCACTCCGACTTATTATGTGGTGGAGCGTCACATATTCATATACTTATTTTGTTCATTGCCGGTTGTATTTCCAACTGTCTGGCCTTTATTGTGCTTTGTTTGTGTCGTGTGCGTGGTGTGTGTGTGGGGGGTGTGTGTGTGTGTGTGTGTGTGTGTGTGTGTGTGTGTGTGTGTGTGTGTGTGTGTGTGTGTGTGTGTGTGTGTGTGTGTGTGTGACATTTTGATTTTTTTGTACTTCCACTTCTTGCTAGTATATCATTGAAGGGTTGCATTGTGTTATGTATGTAGAATTACTGTATTGCATAGATAAGGTCTTGGAATTTTTTTTTGTTTTTTTGTTTTTTGTTTTTTGTTTTTTTTTGTTTATTCATTTGTATATTCATGTTATTGTATGTGTGCGTGTGCGTGTGTGTTTGTGCGTGTGCGTGTGTGTGTGTGTGCGTGTGCGCGCGTGTATGTGTGTGCATTGAAATTTTAATTATCTTGAACTATTTTTTCCTTAATGCTATTAAATAGCGTATAGGGTGCGTGTTGTTCTGTTGGAGTTAAATTATTTGAATTTGTGATTAGAATGTCGTTTTGGATGGTATGTTTATTCCTATAGGCAGTCATATAAATTGTATTATTTTATGAGTGTGATGAGAGAGAGAGGGAGAGAGGGGGAGAGAGAGAGAGAGAGAGAGAGGAGAGAGAGAGAGAGAGAGAGAGAGAGAGAGAGAGAGGAGAGAGAGAGAGAGAGAGAAGAGAGAGAGAGAGAGAGAGAGAGAGAGAGAGAGAGAGAGAGAGAGAGATGGATAAATCTGATTGTTTTGAACTTAGTTTCTCGCTTTCGTGTCATTGAAACAGTGTAGGGATGTGTTTTGTCTTGTTAGCGTAGAATAATTTGAATTTGTAATTTAGAGTGTGAAGTTGGATAAGACTAATATAAGGGTTGTGACTTGGAATAGTGTATATTGAGATTTTGCTTGTGCCTGTAATTGTGAGTGTAGTTGGATAGTTGGTTATATAAATAACTAAGTAATTAAGCTTATCATTTGCTTTACTATATCTATATGCTATATAATTCTTATGATTGTTTGCCAGTGGGTTTTGTTGTTGGTGGGGTTTTTTGGGTATTTTGTTTGTTTGTTTTTTGTTTTTTTATGAGGACCTGGTGTAAAGAAGCCTCTGGCTTATCCATATTTCCTCAATAAAACATTCGAGTTCGAGTTCGAGTTCTCTCTCTCTCTCTCTCTCTCTCTCTCTCTCTCTCTCTCTCTCTCTCTCTCTCTCTCTCTCTCTCTCTCTCTCTCTCCTCTCTCTCTCTCTCTCTCTCTCTCTCCTCTCTCTCTCTCTCCCTCCCTCCCTCCCTCCCTCCCCCCTCTCTCTCCCTCCCTCCCTCTCTCCCTTACCCTTCAACCTCCTCCCTTTCAGCCAGCTCTGATTCATTTCATCCCTGCTGTGGGTTTCTTTCCTGGTTTTGTCCTCGGCTGCTGCTGCTGCTGCTGCTGGCTGATAGGCTTGCCCTGCATCCCCGGGGGTGGGCACATTCCTGCCCTCACATTCCTAACGGTTTCAGAAACTGGGTCGCGTTGTGTGATTCGGGAACGGTTAGAAAGGTCACCGCTACCCAGGGGACGTGATAACACTTTTCACACGACACTGAGTTACCTCCTCCTGTGTTGTGAAAGAGTGATGAGAACAGAAACATATAGGCTGAGGAGATAAAGAAAAGCGGAGCTTGCAAAGTGTTCCGTGTTCTAGTTATTAATGTGAAACCTTTTGGTTTTAATTTGTTTGAAAACAAACAGCTTTAAAAACTCAAATATTCAATGTTTTTTTCTGCTCTATCTTTCAAAGGTTAGTTTTGTATGTGATCTTCTGAACCAGAGATGGTAAATTCTCCGGCCAATTAAAATGACAGCACAAATGGATTGACAAATTACTCTAACATAAGACTGTCCTGAATATGCTGAACAAAGATGATATTTGAGACTGTCTAATAGAGTTTTAAACTTAGCAAAGTGCTATGGGAATGAAAAGTTAGTTTAAATTTAATTCTGTATGTTAATTATTAATGATCAGTCTCGTTTTCTGAGTTTTCACCACTATATGATCCGAACTATGTGAATGCATTTTCAGACAAAGTAGTAGAAGACTAAAGCAGTAACAATAATTATAATTATTAATGTAATATCACTTAGAGTGAACAGACGTTAAATTGAAAACAACAACAATAACAACACATACACACACAAACACACACACACACACACACACACACACACACACACACACACACACACACACACACACACACACACACACACACACACACACACAAACACACACACATTAAAGGACAGATTGACCTTGACACACAGTTAGAGATAAAGAAAGAACATCAGAAAAAAGAGCGAGGTTGGAGCTAGATAAACACAGATTGAGAGAGTCATAGAGACTGAGAGACATAGAAATAAATAATAAAAAAGCAGAGACATGCATACAAAGACAACTATAATTCCATGTCACAAGGCAGACAGGACAGCAACAGAATCCTAATGCCCTGCACACCCATAAGAAACAAGGGCTGTGATATTATAACATAAACAGACACACGACACGCCAGACCAACAATCCACTGATTGCCAACAAAAATCTGGAAAGCAGAGAGCGGTGATTTCTACCTGTGTCAACATGTTGCCTTCTTCAGTCATTATTTTTTCTTTTCATGGTGGCCTAGTTCTGTGCTTCAAAACGCAACTCGCATGAATTACTGACATACAGAAAGAGTCTTTCCATGTTTCAGATGCTAGGTCATTCCTTGTGTAATCACCACCAGCCAACAATGGTTAGAAGAACCTGACTTGGCCCCGTGGATAGTCTGTCTTCCAACTTATGGCTCTGTGGGCTTATTGGTTGAGGTTCCGTTCTCATTACTGTACTATGAGGAATTGTCGTAGAAATAGTTTGCAATTTTCTGAGCTGCAGATTTTGTTTGTGCATTAAACTGTAAATAACAGGTATTTTGTAGCAGCATCATAATGAAAAGGTGGCGGGATAGCTCAGTGGTCGGAGCGCTCGCTTTCCCCAAGCTAAGATTAGGCAGCGTCGAGCGTGGCTACCAGTTGGATGGGTGACCGTTTGCGCGCCTTGGCTTCAATACAGTCCCCCATTTCACCCAGCTGTAAATGGGTACCTTCCCTCTTTAAGGTCAGGGAAGGTAAAGCAGCGAGGGAGAGGGAGATGGGTGCAGCCCTCAATATGCTGGCCCCTAGAGAAGCTGAGGTCTCTGACGCCTCGCTCCTCTACAACCACATAGGTTATGGGATACCTTTACTCATGAGAAGCTTGGTTAAATACCGTTAAAAGCCCTTCACACATCTCTGTGTCTGATGACCTATGAAGAAAACATGCCTTCAAAAAATGGACTCTCTGGAAACGGAGTGTAGCTGTATAAACAGCGGAGTTAATGACAGACCATAGTATTACGTAAATTTCTATACATGGAAATTCCAGACCATGAACGCAGAAATGAAACTAGAACGTTGTGCTTGCTTGTAGTCTGGTGTTGTCTTTCTGTCTCTGCCTCCTTTCCCTATTCATGTTTTATTTGCTTTCTTGACAGTTGAAGACTAACCGTTTGAATGATTAAAATACAGTGATGGTTGGAACTACAACAATGTGTCATGTTAGTCTTTGTCGCGCTAATTCATTACCTCATTAATCCACGGCAAAAGGGACAAAGAGACCTGGATGAACTGTGTAAATTCCCCAGGCAGGCATGAGAGCTGAACTGACTGTTTCAACAAGAAGCATAATCTGAAAATGGGAATTATCATCCTAGTATGCCTGCTACACATTATGCGCTCATGTGTGTTAACAAACGCGTATTTCCACAAATAATCTCACTCATCGCATGAATATGTTCTTCTATCGCAAAATAATACATTCGATACTTTTCGCGTATTTAATTCACACAGTTTATTTCACACACACACACACACACACACACACACACACACACACACACACACACACACACACACACACACACACACACACATACACACACGCGCAAGCGTGCTCACGCACGCACGCACGCACGCACGCGCACACTCACACACAACACACACACGCACGCATGCGCACACACACACACATGTTAAAACCCGTTCCGCTTTTCGGAAGAGTAGGCTATTGTGTGTCAGTGGGAACAGATGACAAAGTTTACAAAACTGCATACACCCAGGGACTGGATGTAACTAAAAGCACATGAGTGCTTATTCCATTTTCCTCGAAAAAAAATGATAAAAAGAATAAAAGGAACACACGCACACACCCACACACGAACGACACACACACACACACACACAAACACACACACGCACACTCACACGCACACACACACATACACACACACACCACACACACACACACAAACACACACACACACACAAAACACACACCACACAAACACACACACCACACACACACACACACACACACACACACACAACACACACACACACACCACACACACACACACACACACACACACACACACACACACACACACACACACACACACACACACACACATCATTAGCTGCTGCCTTGGCTAATAACTAATCAGGGTGGACAGACCAGTAGAATTGTTTCGTCCTTGCCTCCCTCCTCTCATTTTCCTGATGACCACTATGACCACAAGGACCTTCAGGAGAAAAAGGGAATAGCGAAGACATTCGGGAAAAGATGAAAGGTGAAAAAACGGACAGTCAGACAGACACAGATAGATAGGTAGAGGAAAGGAGATAGTCAGAAAGACACATATAGGAAAAGGGATAGTCAGACAGACACAGATAGATAGCTAGAACGATTAGTATATGTAGAAAAAAATAAAGAAGAAAGAAATAAGTCGTGTGTTCAGTTTGCATAAAACTATGCATATTTGTTTCTCAGTCTGCCTGTCTCTAACTGTGCAATTATATCTGTCTGTCTGTCCATCTGTCCGTCTGTCTGTCTAACAGTCTGTCCGTCTGTCTGTCTGTCTGTCTGTGTCTCTCCCTCCCTGCCCCCCCCCTCTCTCTCTCCTCTCTCTCTCTCTCTCTCTCTCTCTCTCTCTCTCTCTCTCTCTCTCTCTCTCTCTCTCTTACAAAAGAGAGACATTTACATTGACATTTATAAGATTACAAAAGATGACATTTACAAAAGTGCATACACACGGGGACTGGATGTAAAAAAAGCACAAGAGTGCTTATTCCATTATCCTCGATATAAAAGAATAAATCAATAAATCAATAAATCAATAAATCAATAAATCTCTCTCTCTCTCTCTCTCTCTCTCTCTCTCTCTCTCTCTCTCTCTCTCTCTCTCTCTCCTCTCTCTCTCTCTCTCTCTCTCTCTCTCTCTCTCTCTCTCTGAATCAGTGCTGACTCCACTCTCCCCAAAAACTCCTTCGGATGAGACTTTAAACCGAGGCCCCGTGTGCGAACGCACGCAGAACATCTTGCGCACACGTTAAATCCTGTTCCGCTTTTCGTAAGAGTAGGCCATCGTGTGCCGGTGGGAACAGATGACAATATTTACAAAACTGCATACACACGGGGACCGGATGAAAAAAAGCACATGATTGCTTATTCTGTTATCCTCGATATAAAAGAATAAATAAATAAATAAATAAATAAATAATAAATAATAAATGAATCTGTGTGTGTGTGTCACATTTTTTTCTCTTCTTAAACCATACCTCTCCATCATCATCAGCAGCAGAAGCAGCAGCGGTAGCATCACCATCATCATCATCATCATCATCATCACCATCACCATCATCATCATCATCATCATCACCATCACCATCACCATCACCATCATCATCATCATCATCATCATCACCATCACCATCACCATCACCATCATCATCATCATCATCATCATCATCATCATCAGCTCTCCTACATCTCTTACCACTCCCAGTCTCGTTATTCTTACTTCTTGAGGGTTTATGTCTTCTTTTTCTTCTCAGTTAGCCTTGATCACAAGCGATGGAACATTCCTGCCACCACGTAGGTAATGGTTGCAGAGAAATGTGCGCTGTGTGGTGTGGGGACTGTGGAAAAGGTCACTAGTGCCCAGAGGACGGGATCAGACTTTCTGCAACCCGCTGAGTTTTCTTCCTGCTTTGTGATACTTACTGGTGGAGATATGATAAAAGAATACGCGGGAAAAGAAAGCTTGCAAAAGTACATTTACAATTTCATATTTTTAACTTTTGAATTAGTCATGCGAAAATGCGAACACATACGCACGCACGCACGCGCGCGCGCGCACACACACACACACACATATATATATATGTGTATATATATATATAGAGAGAGAGAGAGAAAGAGAGAGAGAGATACAGACAGAGAGACAGAGAGAGAGAGACAGAGAGAGAGAGAGAGTGGTACAGACAGATAGACAGAGAGAGAGACAGAGAAAGACGGAGAAAGACAGAGAGAGACACACACAGATAGATAGATAGATAGATATATATATATATATATATATATATATATATATATATATATTATATATATATATATATATATATATATATATATATTATATATACATCCATTTATCATAAGCATCAACATTTAATAATTCATAATTTTGGCTTCCTCTTTCCAAGATTAAGTTCTATGTGATCATGTCCAGACGCTATAACTAAGTGAATTAACTTTGACTTCCATCCCCCTATTGTGTGTGTGTGTGTGTGTGTGTGTGTGTGTGTGTGTGTGTGTGTGTGTGTGTGTGTGTGTGTGTGTGTGTGTGTGTGTGTGTGAGTGTGTGTGTGTGTGCAAGCGTGTGTGTGAGCGTACGCGCGTGTGTGTGAGATTATTTATTCATTTATTTATTTATTGTTTTATTTTGAGAAGAATGGAATAAGCACTCATGTGCTTTTTCACATCCAGTCACCCGGTGTATGCAGTTTTTTTCCATGTTTTCATCCGTTCACTGCGCGTGCATGCGTGCGCGCGCGTGTGTGTGTGCAAGTGTGATAGAAAGGAGAAATGTTCTCAAGCCAGACACATTACAGGAGGGAGTCAACAACGCCATCAGCCATGAGTCGTACCAATGATTTTCTCTGTGGACGCTCGCCTCCCCTCCCCTTCCCTTCCCTCCTCATCCCCACCACGCCAGTTCCCATCCCCTACAACTTCCCTTTTCAATCTCCCTCAACTCTCACTTGCACAACTACCATCACAAAGAAACAATATCAAAAAATGATTACGTAATCATTATAGATTTATTTTATATATTATTGCTCATTTGCCGTAAGTAATG
>JASPKP010001803.1:0-26233 GCA_030674155.1 Stramonita haemastoma | reverse complement strand
AGGGGGGGGGGAGGAGGAGGGGGGGGGAAAAGGGGAGGAGGAGTAGTAGTTACCCCATCAGTCTGGAAGATTTTGGAGTTGCGCTCTGTCTTTAGGCGCAAAAGCCTGGTAAGTAAGTATGGGGGGAAAAGTGTTACCCATGCAGCACCCCCCCCCTCCCCCCTTCACGCACTGGATGATCCATTGGAAAGGAAATGACGATACGAATGGCCCCAGACCGTCGCGGAGCCACCAGAACGTTGCCTTTTATACCCCCCCGAGCCCCCCGGGGAAACCCAAACTCCTCGATTTTTCCACAGGGATGGTGTCAAACACGCCCCTGTGTGCTTTGTGGTTTTCTTTTTTAAATTTTGTCATCTGCTCCTACGGCACACAAGGGCCCTGCTTTCCCGAAAGGCGGGAAGGGGTTTTAAGTGTGCGCAAGATTTTCTGGGGGTGCGTTCGCAACGGGGCCCTCGGTTTACAGTCTCATGGAATGAACTCCATAAGCTTCCCAAATGTTAAAAGTTAGTGCTATGGGCCTATCCCTAGGGGATCATTTTTTGGCTTTCCTTGCTTATGAATGGGAACAAAATAACTGTTTTTAGTTCTTTGGCATCAACTCCTTCAGTCCACTTTTTTGGAAAAGTTTATGCATAAGAAAAATGAAGTTTTCTGGGGTAATGGTTAGCATATTCATTGATATGGCGTTAATCCAACAGCGTTTTTTATTCGGAAAGAAAACAATACTCTTTTAAATTCATTGATTTTTTGGGGCTTGAGCAAAACAGTATTTTCAGAACTTGGGTTTTATATTCTTCTTTTTCTCTCAACTTTTCTATATTTAGCGCTTTTTTGGTGAGAGACCTTCAAAACGCATGGGGCTCTGATTAGAATTTTATAATGAAAAAAAAGGAGGAAAAATCGAAAAATCTGGTTGCAGATGCCCGGGCCGATTGAAAATATTTATACTTAAAAATTTGTACAGATGGATCGTTTTAGAAAATATGACACAGGCCTTTCATTCGTCATACCAGCACTTAAAGTAGAAAAAATCGTCTATCTTGGTAAACATTTCGTGTTTTTTAAGTTGAACTTATTTCAATTCTTTTGGCTCTTTTCTTTTTCTGATGTTCCCTGTTTCTTCTTTCAGATCTACTTTTGTGTTGATCGAAGTCGGATTGTATGCTCTGAAATCCCCAGATCTTATTCACTCCTAAGTTAAAGAGTTTCCGTTTATTTTTTTGGATACCTTTTCACGCGGGAAATTTGTTCAAACGACTGGGTGAGGTTGAAAAAAAAAGGGGGCAAGCGTGAAAGGGGATCGATTAACGCATGTTCCCTTATGTATACAAGGAGTACGTTTTAGAGAAAACATCATGGGGTTTAAAGTTAAAAGAATTTGGGGCAATTAAAGGGGGTCTTAAAGGGTCGTTGACTACTGCCCATATTTTTGTTATATGCCCCTTTTTTCAAAAGTTTTTAAGTTTTTAAAATGTAAAAGGTTAAGTTCATTATATTTTAAAATTGAAATTTTAATGCATTCCTTTACTAATTTTGCAAAAATGTCGATGTCTGTGGCGTCATTTTCAAACATCTTCTATTTGAGTGCCCAATTTTGTAAAACCTTTTTTGCCTCATTTTCTGAGCGTCTCGGAAAATGTTTTTTGTATTCAAAGTAAGCCTTTTCCATTGTTTGGGTGTTATTGCAAGCCCACTTGAAAATTTTTTGTAGTTTCTTTTACGTTAATGGTTCCCACTTTGTTTTAGTTTCAAAATTTTTCTCCTGTTTTTAAGCGTTTTTTATTAAAACTTTTTAAAGGTACAAAAATACCCCATTAAAGCTTCTTATGCGTTTTTTCTTTCCACCCTTCCCCTCACTTCAATAAAATTTCCTTAATTTCCCCTTTTTCGTTAATTCACTTTTTGTGAACAGCGTTAAATTTAACAAACAACAACAAACAACAACAACACAAAAACACAACAATACCCCACAACACACAAAAACACCACAACACACACACCCCCACACACACAAACCACTGATGTTTACTCCTGGGTTTTCCTCAGTGCTGGGCTCCCTCTCCCCCCAAAGTCCTTCGGATGAGACTTTAAACCGAGGCCCCGTTTGTGCGGGGAAGCACCACAACATCTTGGCCCCACGTTAAATCCTGTTCCGCTTTTCGTAGGTAGGCCCTCGTGTGCCGTTTTGGGGAACAGATTATTTACAAAACTGCATACACAGGGGGACTGATGAAAAAAAAGCACGGCGCTTTTCATTATCCTCGTATAAAAGATTAAATATAAATATATAAAAAACACACACAAAACACACACACACACACACACACACAACACACACCACACACACCCCCCCCGGGGAAAGAGAAGGGGGGAAAGGGAGGAAGAAGAAAACACAGAAAGGGGGTTAGAGAAAAAACGGGGACGGGACGGACGGACGCCCGACCGACCGGCCCCGCCGACAGCAGGGGGACAGTGGTTGGGGGAGAAAACACTGACCATGAATGCCGGGTCCATGTCAAATTCTCTAAGCGAACTTTTTCCCCCACCCAGGTATGCTGGGGCTGGGTTTCCGTCTCCGATGACACGAAAAACAGGAAACCCTGTCAAGAACTTTAACGCACGTTAAAGAACCCCAGGCGCTAGCATTTCTTACAAATCTGTGTGGAAACATAGCTACGACGAGTCTGAATATTAGGTCACCAGACAGCAAATTTCAGGCCAGCACACCAGCAAACTTTCAGCCCCAAAAGGGTTTTTGAATATAAAGATAACAGACGGGGCCTTTTCCAATATCAGATAAACACCAACGGTAATTTTTAAAAGATAAACAAGACGGGTAAATTTTGTCAACACAGCCCACCCAAAAATTCGATAAACAAGACCCCCCCCAATACCCAGATCAACCAGGAGGGGGTTTAATATCAGATTTAAACCCACAAAACAGCTCAATATAAATTTTCCATAAACAGCTCAAATATCATTAACACGGGTAAAATTTCGGGATAAACACGGGCCCCCTTTTTTTTCCGGTGCTGCAAATTTTACGACAAAGGGGAAATGCCCCTTTAGCGAAAATTTTTAAATTTAAAACCCCTTTTTTTAAAAAACGTGACATTTGAAAGGGTTTTGATCTTTACGCTTAAACCCTAACAAAACCTTTAAAAACAGGAAAATAAAAAACTTTTTTCCCACTGTTTTAAATCATTCCTAAAAAATTTGCGGATTTTTCAATGAATGCTTTATAGGCACTTTTTTTTAAAAAAAAACCAAAAATCCCTCCCTTCCCTTTAAACCCAAATGGATAATTTAAAAGGATAAAGCTTTTTTGAAAACCAAATTTGGTGAATAAAAATCCCCAAATCGATGATTTGACCCTTAAAGCTATAACATTTAAAAAACAAAAAAAAAACAAAACCCGGTGAATTACTAAACCCCAACCTTTTCTTTTTAACACAAAAGCTAGGAAAGTAAAAAACCCAAGGGGAAATTTCAGTCAAGGCCAATAAAAAAATATAAAGCTATAAAAATGTCAGGGAATATGGGGGAAAAACTCCCTCATGAAAAACAACAAAAAACCAAAAAGAAATAGGGGAGGGTTTTGGACAGGACAGACACGAGAAAGGGGAAGGGAGGGAGAAAGGGTGAAAAAGGGGGGTGAGGGGAGAGAAAAGGGGAAAGAAAAAAAACAGGACAGACAGACGGAAACGCCAAAGGCAGGGGGGGGGGGGGCAGAAAAACGGGGGAAGGAGGGGGGGGGGGGGGGGTGAGGTGCGGGGTTTGTTATTTTTTTTCCCCTCCTGAAGAGGGTAAAAAGAAATGGACAAAGAAAAGAGAAAAAAAAGAGTTTAAAAAGGGAAAAAAGAGGGGGGGGGGGGGAGGGGGAGCAAAAAAGGAGGTTGGGGAGGAATAAAAGAAAAAAGGGATCGGGGGAAAAAAACAAGAACTACAATTATGAAAAAAGTTAGTTCCTATTTATGTCAAGTGACCCAAAATCTAAAAAACCAAAGATTATAAAAAGGTTTTTCATTATAAATTGAGTTTTAATGTGCACCTGGGAACGGGTTCATTTGAAAAAAAAAAACGTTTTACATAAGAGACAGACAGAATTGGGCGGGGGGAAGAGAAAAGGGGGGGGGAAAGGGGGGAAAAAGAAGAATGGGGAGAAGAGGGGGGGAAAGGAGAAAAGAGGAAGAGGGGGGTTGGGGGGGGGGGGGGGTTTTTTAGGGGAAAAGGGGAGGGAGGAGGGAAGGAGGGGGAAAAGGGGAGGAGAGGAGAGGGAGAAGAGAGAGAAATTGAGGAAAAGAGGAAAAGAGAGAGGGAGGGGGGACGAGAGAGATGGGAGAAAAGGATTAAAGAGAGAAAGAAAAAAAGAAAGAAAAAAAGACAAGCGGGACAAAAATTTTTTTAAATTCGGGGATAATAGATAACACTCTGTGTTTTTTTTAACACCCAAAGTCCCCCCCTTTTCAGGGTTTTAAAAATCAAGAAAAAAAAGTTACTAAACAGAAAAAAACAAATAGGGCAGTACCAAAAAACAAAAGGAATTAAGAACATTTTAAAAAAATTTTAAAGGGTTTAATAAAAATGCCTCATTCAAAAAGGACGAAAAATCGAAGTCACAATAAAAATGATTTTGTTTTTAAGTTTGAAAGTAAAAGGGCTTTTTAATAAAGAGCAAAAAAAAACAAAATAAATTTAAACACCCTTAGAACCCAAAAAAATCCCCCCCAAAAATTTTTTGCTACAAATTTGTTAAAATCTCAAAAACCAACAAAATGAACTCAAAAAGGAACTAAAGAGAACAATGATTTAAGGGATGAAATTTTTAAGTTTAATATCAACAATAAAAAATTATTGGGTTTTTTAAATAATAAAATAAAAAACTCACCCCTTTTAAAAGTAGGTTTACCCCCACACACCCCCCACCCCCACCCCCTCACACACATCACACTTAAAAAATACATTCCCATAAAAAATACACAAAACCTTTTAACCTTTTAACTTTAATACGCAAACTAAATTTCCCCGCATGCAGGGGTTTCGAAGAAAATTTGCACATAAAAAATTTTCACACACACACCACCCAAAAAAAAACCCCAAAACAACAACACACACACACCCACACAACCCCAAAAACACACCACACCCCCACACCACACACACACACACACACACCCACACACACACAAATCACCAACACAACTTACTCAACTTATTTTTTTTAAGCCGATCCGAAGGCGCACTTTTTACTTGAGGTGGGGGGGTTTGTTTTGTTTTTTTTTTTTTTTTTAAAAAAAAAATTTTTGTCATAAAAAAAGAAGAATGATAAAAGTAAACCCAATCATATCAGGTGAAAATTATTATCCTTTCTTTTACTTTCTTTACTTCATATAAAAAAAGAAACAAAAGCAAAACGCAAAATTAAAAAAAAAAACAAAAAACAAAAAATCAAAAAATTGGGAAAAACCTATCAAAACGAAAAAATTTTTTTCTTGCAAATTTTTAATATTTTTTTTAACAGGGGAGATGAAAAATAAAAAAATTATCCACCCCACACAAAACCCACCCCCTCCCAACCCCAACACCCAAAACACCCAAACCACACAAACACCACACACAAGTTCGCGCTCATGCCCCCAAAATCAATAAACTTCTTTTTAAAAGGAAATTAGTATTTGCCAAATTTTTAATAAAGCCATGAAAGGGAAACAAAAAAAGGAACCCATCCGCTAAAGGCTTTATTTTTTAGGACAACAACCTATTTTACCCTGAATTTTTATGATTATGATTTATGGTATAAAAAATATGTTCATAACCATTTTGAAATTTCATGATGGACTTGGGTTATTAAACCCTTAGGGAAGATTTAAAAGGTTTTTTACAAAATAACTGCATTCAAAAAATTGATTATTAAAAGTAAAAAATAGTGAATAAGGAAATTTCTAAATTATGGATGGTAACGGGGGGGGTTTAGGGCAAAAACAAGGAGGGGGCGGGGGACGAGAGAGAGAGAGGGAGGGGAGGGGGGGGGAATAAGAGGGGGGGGAGAGAGAGGGGGAGATGAGGGGGAGGGGGGAAAAGAGAATATACAAGGGGGGTTACATTTTTTTGGCCAGGGGGGTTGGGGGGGGTGTTTGGGGGGGGGCAAACAATTTCAACCCGGGGGGCCCCAATAATTTTTCCCTTGGGCTTAAAAAACCAAACTCATTTTTCTTTTTTCCCCTTTTTTCCAATTAATTTTTTTTTAGGAGAAATTTTACCATTTTTGATAAAGGGTGCCGTAAAAAAAAATTTTATTAAAAATTTACTCTTTAAAATTTCAGTTAAAAAGTCCCAAAAAATAAATAAGGAAACCCTTTAAAAAAACTTTTTACACAAACACCCCACACTACCCACACAACCCAAAACACACAAAACCCCACACACAAAACACACACACACAGTGGAAGAAGAGAAAGGGGGGGAGAATTTAAATTTTATATCCAAAGGATGATTTAACGGTTTTCTTTTTTTTGGAGCATCAAGTGCTTTAGGTGATTTCAAGGTCGACAATGATTGGTGTTTTTTAATTTGAATGGGGGAAGGGATTTCCACAGTAACAGGGCCCCGGAAGGTTTTTGGAAAAACTGGACTTGAACAAGTCTATTTTGGGGATTGGGAACTTGGTTTTTTTCAGTATTTCGGGAATGATTCATTGGGAACTTTTTTTTCCCCCCCAAAAAAAGGAATTTTTTTTGGGAAAAAAAAGGGCCCTTCCGGGGGGCCATTATTTTTTAAACAGCCGGGAATTGGCCCTTTTTGGGGTTTATTTTAAAAATTTTTCCTTTGGGGTGTAAGGGGAAAGAAATCCCTTTTAAAAACCCTGGGGGGTGAAAAAATTCTTCTTTTTCAAGGTTAATTTGGTTGGGGTTTAAACCTTCCCCAGGGGGGGGAATTAAGGGGGTTTGGGGAGGGGGGGCAGGGGGTTTTTAAAAAAACAAAAACCGGGGGGTCAAGGGGGTTTCCAAGGGGGGAAAAAAAATTTGGAAAAACCCCCTGGGGCAAAGAAAAAAATAGGGGGTTTGGAAGGGTGGGGGCTTATGAGGGGGGGGGGGTTGGTTATGGGGGGGGTTAAAAGGAAAAATTTTAAAATTTAAATTTTGGAAATTTTTAAAAGGTTTTTAAAAAATTTTGTCAAAAGGGGTATATTTGGGGAAAAGTTTGGAGGAAGACAAAAGAAAAAACAGAACGGGGGGGGAACCCAACAAACCCCCAAAAAGGGAAGGGGGGTTTTTTAAAAAAGAAAAGGGAAAGGGCCCCTTTTTTAGGAACGGGGACATTTTTTAAAATTGGGCGGGGGGAAGAAAAGAGACAAAAACAAACCCTCCCTTGGAGAAGGGTTTTAAGGAAAAAGGGAAGGGGTGGGAGGAGAGAAAAGGAAGGAGGCAAAAAATTTTAAAGGGGAACCCAAAATTTTAAATTTTTAAAGGGGGGGGGGGGTTAAAAAATTTTTTTAATTTTTTTAAATTATTACACTTTTGTTTTTTGAAATTTACATGGTTTTTGGAAATAAAAAGGTGCTTGTTTTAACCAAAATTTAAAAACCCATTTCACCCAATTTTTTTGTTTTTAATTGTCCATAAAAAGGGATTTTTTTTTCAAAAAACTTTTTTTGGGGATAAGCCCTTTTTTAAAAATGGGGGAAACCCTTTTTGAAGCTTTGTCCAAAGGTTGTTTTGGTAGGGATATTCTTTTTCCAATCTGAAAAACCCCGATTGTGAGAGTGGGTTTAAAATAAGTAATTTTGGGAAAAAAAGTGGCCAAACATTTCCCTTAGCCATCGTTTTTTGGACTTGGGAAAAAGAAATTTTTTTAAAGGGAAAGGGGGGGGGGTTAAAAGGGGGAATTTTTTTAAAAAAAAAAGGGTTGGGGGGGGAAAGGGAAAAGGGGGGGGGGGGAAAGGAAGGGGGAAAGGAAAAAGAAAAGGGGGGAAAAAAGGGGGGATTTTGGGGGGTGGTCAGATAGGAACAAGGGCGGGAGAAAAGGGGGGGGCCGAACCCAAATGGTTAAAACAAAAATAAACACAATGGGTAAATTTATATTTCTTTTGGGGAAAAACATTTTCCCTGGGGGGGCGGGGGATGTTAAGGGGAATGTTTATTTTTGGGGAAACGGAACTTTTGATTTTTTTGGGGCAAAGAGAGTTAAATGGGAATAAAAGAAAGAAAACCAAGAAACCGGGGAATTTAGGAAAAATCAAACAAAAAAAATTTTGTTATTAATAAAAATTAGCCGAAAAAGGGGAAATTTTTGGTCTTTTTGGTGAGAAAAATTGGGGGGGGGGGAAATTAGGTTTAGGGGGAAAAGGGGGGATTCGGGGGGGGGAAAAACCCTTAAACCTAAAGGGGGACAGTGTTTATTTTGGGGTAGGGGAAGATTTAATTTTTTTCTTTTAATATAGGAAAATGGAAAAAAGTTTATTTTTTTTCAAATAACCCACTGTGTGTTTAAAATTTTGGGAAAAGCCCATTTAAAAATTTTATATTTAAAAAAGGGAAAAAAAAATTTTTTTAAGGTTTTCCAAAATTTTTTTCCTTGGGGCCCCCGGGCCTTTGATAATTTTGGGGAAGTTTTTTCCCCGATGAAAGGGAAAAAAACCCCCGAGGATTAAGGGGGAAAAAAGAGAGAGGGAAGAGAGGGGTTGGAAAAGAGAGGGGGGAGAGGAGGAGAGAGAGAGGGGGGGGAGAGGATGGGGGGGAAAAGGAGAAAAAGAGAGACGGGGGGAAAAAAAGGAGAGGGGACACCACAGAAAAGGGAGAGGAGGGGATCGAGAAAAGGAGGACTGAGAGGAAGAGAGGGGAGAAGGGGGGGAGATTGGGGGACGGGGATAGAGGGGAAAGGAAGGGGAAGGGAGGTGATACGGGAAGAGACGGGGGAAGAGGGGAGAGGGGGGGGGGGGAGAGAAAAGGTGGGAGGAGGGAGAGGGGAAAAGGGGGGGAAGGGGGGGAAAAAGGGGGAAGAGGAGGGGGGGGGGGGAGAGGGGGGGGGGGGAGAGGGGAGAGGAGTTTTGTTTTGGGATTTACTTTTAAAGGGAGGATAAGGTAGGGATTTTTGGGGGAAAAGTTTGGAAAGGTTTTTTTGGAAAGGGGGGGAGAAACGAGGAAAAAAAAGGGGGAAAAGGGGGGAAAAACAGGGGAAGAGAGGGGGGGGGGAAGGGGGCTTTTTTAAAGGGGGAAGGAAGGAGGGGAAAAGAGGGAAAAGGGGGGAACCGGGGAGAAAATTTCAAAGGGGAAACCAAGGGGGTGGGAAATTTGAAAAAAGGAGGATTTTGGGAGGGGAAAAAGAGAGGGGAGGGGGGAGAAGGGGAGGAGAGGGGGGAGGGGAGAGAGGGGAGAGAGGAGGAGAGAGAGGAGAGAGAGAGACTTTGGGTCCATGTTAAAAAATCTCGTCTGAAGCCGACTTTTGCCCCATCCAGGTATAGTGTGGGCTGGGTTCCAGTCTCGCAGTTTGACACGAAAAACGGGGAAACCCCTGTCAAAAACCCCTTTTAAAAACGCACGTTAAAAAACCCCAAAGAAAGTTGCAGTTTTTTCAAACTGTGTGGAAAACACTGCTACGCCCAGAGGGTTTCGGGAATATTAGGTCACCCCCCCCAGCCCCCAGCAAAAAAAAATTTTCCAGTTAAAAAGACACCCTCAATATCAGATCAAAAGGACAGCTCAATTTCAGATAAAACACGGAGGGCCAAAAAACAAAATTCAAACGGGACAGCTCAATTTCGATCAACACAGACTTTGCGAAAATGTGCGAAAAATGGATGAATTTTTCCCCGATAATTTTACAATAAAAACCCATTTTAAAAAAACATGATATAGGAATTTTTTGGTTTTAATACGCTTAACTAAAGAAACAAATTGGTATTTGAGTGAGCCCTTTTGATTAGCTTTTAAAGTAGGGGAAACGACGGGAAAATACAAATATTCAATAGTTTTGATTTTCAATGAAAATTATAGGCACTTTTTTTAAAGACAAAATACTGAGCTTTTTTTTTTGAATTATGGAAAAACGATTTCCCAAAAAACCCTCCTGAGTAGGAAGGTTTGGGTTTTGTAATGTCAACCCTTGGTTTTTTTTGAATTTTTTTTTTTAAAAAAAAGTTTTATTTTTTCTTTGTATTTTGTTTTTTTTGGTTGAAGGGGGAAAATTTGCAAGTCACTTTTTTTTGGGGAGCAGGTGGGCCCATTATTCGATACTTTGTAAAAGTTTTTGTTGCTTTTCCGAACGGGTTAATTTTAAGGGCGGATATCGATTTTTTAATGTCATTTTGGGGGGTGACAAGTTTTGAGGTTTTAACCAGTAGGGAATTTTAAAAAGCCTTTGTAAAACCCTTTGGGAAAGAGGTTTTTTTATTTACCCTGCTTAATTTCATAAATGTTGGAGACATAATCAATGATAGTTTTGGATATTTTGCATGAAAAATTTTATTGTTTTTTGAGCATTGGTTTAAAAAAAATTTTTTTAATTTTTTTTGAAAGTTGTTTATCCCTTTTTTTGAGATTCGCTTCCCCAACGGGCCCTTTATAAATGTCCCGGGTTTTGACCAGTAAATTTTGTTAAAAAAATTTGATTCCAATCCCGGATGAGTTTTTAACTTCCGTTTGTGTTTTTCCAAAAAAAAAAATTGGGCTGAGAAAAAAAGATGTTTTGTCGTTTTTTGTCGGGGAATTAGTTTTTGTCATGATTTTGTTTGTGTTAATTTTCATTTTTTAAAGCATTGGGTTTCCACCAGTAAAATTTTCCCCTTTTCGAAAGGGGGAAAAATTCCGTAAAATTGAGAGGTTGGTTTTGGTGGGTTCGGGAAAACTCTGGCCCAGTTTAAAAAAAGCTCAAGGGGAAAAGGGCAGAGAGAGAAAAAGGAAAAGAGGGGGGTAAAAGGGGGAGAGAGAGAGGGGGAGGAGGGGGAGAGGGGGGAGTGAGGGAGAGAAGGGGGGGGAAGAGAGAGAGAGGGGAGAAGAGATTTTTATTATTAATTTAATTTTTTTATATCAAGGATAAGGGGGGTTAAACATCTTTGTTTTTTTAAATTTGTTTTCCGTGGGGTTTGCAGGGTTTTTTAAATATCGGGTTTCCCCCCCGGCACACGATTTTCCCACCCCTTACGAAAAAACGGAACAGGATTTTTTAAAGTTGCGCAAAAAATGTTGTGCGTGCCCTTGCACACGGGGGCCCCGGGGTTTTTAAAATCTCACCCAAAGGAAAATTTTTGGGGGGAGGGGTGGAGTCAGGGATTTATGTTTTTCTCCGAAAAAAAGTCTCCTCGACCGGAATCGAAACCCCGGGCGGTCAAATTGACCAGCCAAAGTTCCTGACCACTGGTATCCGTTCCCCCCGGGGGAGAAAAATTTGATTTTGGGTTTGAGATTTTTTTTTATATCGGGGGATAATGGAAAAGCACCTGTGCTTTTTTTTTATCCAGTCCCCTTGGGGTATGCAGTTTTTTTGGGAAATTTTTTTCCCACCCCGCACACGGTTTGGCCTTTCTCTTACGAAAAGGGGGGAACAGGATCTTTTAAATGTTTCGGGTAGGGGGGGTTCTGGTTCGTTGCACACTGGGATCGGGTTTTTTTTTTTTTTTTAAAGGCTCATAAGAAAGGGCCTTTTGAGAGAGGAACCTTTTAAGATTTTAAAAAGAATTTTTTTAAAGGTATAAGGGCTTCAGACCCCCTAAACTTTCCACTCTAATCATGCAATTTTTCAAAAAATATACAGATTTTCCCGGATTCTTTAAAAAGAAATACAAAAAAGGGTAAAAAATGTGGTTTAAATCGCATTTCAGGAAAATGAATAATAAAGTTTTTTGTGTTTTTACAAATTAAAGATGTAATGATCGTTTTTGCATTTTTTCTCGCTCAAAATTTTTTTGGGACACTTTTTCCCCAGTTTAAACTTGTACGCATGCACCCCCCCCCCCTCCCTTTTTGGGGACCCATGCCGTTCGTGCGCGCGGCCCCCCTCACACAAAAAACCCCACCCCACACACACCAACACCCCACCCACACACATTTCCCCGCCGCCGCCCGCTCGCCCCTCCTCCACGCACGCAAACACGCACGGCACGCCCCCCTCTTCTCCCCTTTTTCTCTCTCCTTCCTTTTCTTCTCTCTCTCCTCTCTTTTCTCTCCCCTCTTTTCCTTTTTTCTCCCCCCCAAAAACCACACACACACCCCACCCCCACAAAACACAAAACCCCAAAAACCAAAAACCCCAACACACACCCCACACAGGGGATTTGGCCCTTTGGCCCTCTTCCAACATGAATTGATGGTTTTTCAGGAAGTGTCCAGGAATTTCTTAAGTTAGATAGTATCTATAAACACCTCCTCTCTATTCACTAGCATGGTAAAATTTAACACCTCTCATTATCACAAGCATGGTAAAATTTAACACCCCTCTCACTTATTCATCAGCTGGGTAAATAAACTGAGCCCAGGATTTGCATGAACATGAGTGATAGTAGGTCATTAAATCACAAAAATAAGCTTTCATCTAGTTGATTATCCCCTAAATATTGATCACCTAGTTCTTTGTAGTTTATGACATGTACAACTCAAATGATTGTCATTTTCTATTATCATTTGACATAAAACTACACAAGCAAAACGAAAGGATCATCCTTTGCATAACGAAAGTATTTGCGTTCATGGGGAAGAACCCCCATTCTGCTTTGGCAAAGTGTCCAGAAGGTGTTTAACTTTTTAAGTATCACATAAGGGTTCATCATGAAGTTTTGATTTAAAAGATGCATTCAATGAAAACCTTTCGCTTTTGTTAAGTGCATCAGACCAGATCACAAATGAAATTTCCCACAATGCGTTCTTTTCAACAATGAAAAAGAAAATCCATTCATTCCATAAACCTGGTTAACCATGGCAAATCCCAAACCACATTTGCTAATTATATACTCATCTTTATGCCCAAACACACAATATCATTTTCATCCATGCTAACCTGCATTCGATAAGCTTGCTTAGGCAGTCTCATTAATTCCATATGCAACAATTTCACCCAATTAACAGATCTCATGCACGCATTAATCTGAAAGATCCTATCTGCCCGTTCACAGAAATGCATTTATATTGGGTTTTAGGAGAGACACCTAGAAAGCGTTGCATGCTAAGGAGTATGAACTATTTTCGATGGAATCAGTGTGTTCAAGTCCCAGAACTCTGATCCATATAACAAGATTGCTGAAGCCTGGGCATCAAACATCTTAAAGTAACGTATGTTTAGAAATATCATTAAGGATTGCGGACACTCGAGCACATTCAGGTACTGCTTCCTTCCTTTTGTAAGTATTTCGTGACGCCTTGAACTACACTCAGTTTTGTAGTAAAAAAGTAATCCAAGGTAGGTGTAACATTAACCACTTCCAGATTTGCTCCATCTAAATGCTCATTTTTCATTCCGACCTAGGGTGTCCACCCTTTCCTAAACACCATAATTTTTATATTTATCTATATTTATAATCCCAGGTATTCTTCCTTTGCCATACTTACTCAGATTGCTCAACAGGCTTTGTAGTCCCATACAGGATTCTTTGACAAAAAGAGCCAGGTCATCATCAAATAACAATAGAAATAATTCCATAGAACCAGTTGCAGTTGATTCCATGTTTTCCCTCATTTTCATAGCTATGGCCATTCGTTTATGACAAAGAGAAGTTTTGTAAATGACATCTGTTCCCACCGGCACACGATGCCTACTCTTACAAAAGCGTAAAGGATTTAACGTGTTCGCAAGATGTTGTGTCATGCGTTCGCTTACACGGTGGCCTCGGTTTAAAGTCACATCCGAAGACTTTTGGGGAGAGTGGAGTCATCACTGTAGTTTACTCCAGATAAAAATCTCCTCTGACCGAAATCAAACCGTCTCGTCAAATGCCAGCTCAAGTATTCTGACCACTAGGCTATCCGTCTCGTCAAATCTGCCAGCGCATGATTCTGACCACTAGGCTATCCGTTCCCCCGAGAGAAAGATTTGATTTGATTTGATGATACATTTATATCGAGAATAATGAGGAATAAGCACGCGTGCTTTTTTCAACAGTCCCTGTGTGAATGCCGTTTTTTGTAATGTCATCTGTTCCTACAGCACACGATTTCCTACTCTTACAAAGGCGTGAACCGAGATCTAAACGTGTGCGTTTAGTTTCTGCGTGCGTTTCGCACACGGGAACCTCGTTTAAGGTCTCACCGAAGGACTTAGAGTAGGGAGAGAGAGAGAGAGAGAGAGAGAGAGAGAGAGAGAAGAGAGAGAGAGAGAGAGAGAGAGAGAGAGAGAAGAGAGAGAGAGAGAGAGAATGGACCAGAGAGAGAGAGACGAGAAAGACCAGAGAGAGGGAGTGAGAAGGGAGAAAATAAGAAAGGAGAGAACTAAGTACGACCAGGAAGAGAGTGAGAAAGAAGAGGGAGTGAGAGAAGACAGAGAACACAGAGAGAGGGTAGAGTAAAACACAGAGGGAAAAAGAAACAGGGGGAGATGAGTGAGAGAGAGAGAGAGAGAAGAGACAGACAGTACAGTACAACAGACAAGAACAGTACAGACAGACCAGACAACAGACAGACAGACAGACAGACAAGAGGAAAACACAAACTTTATTTACAGAGAGATAATTAATTAAGTACACCACAATAGTTTTTCATCCAGCCCCTCTTTATGGGAAGAGAGTTATAAACAATCCAAAGCAACAAGCAATATTTTTGTGGAAAAGAAAAACAATATATGGAATTAAAACCAGTGAAGGAAACGGTCACCTCGGTTTAAAGTCTCATCCAAGGAATTTTGGAGGAAGTGGAGTCAGCACTGATGTTAACTCAGGAGAAAAATCTTCCTCGACGGATCGATACCCGGTCTCGTGTAAATTGGACCATCGCAATGTTCTGACCACTAAGACTATCCGACCCCCCAGAGAGAGGAGAGAGAGTAGAGAATGAATGAATTAATGAACTGAGATGAATGAATGAATGAATGAATGATTGAATGAATGAATGAATGAAATAAATGAATGAACATTTTTACAGCTAGGAAAAGATTAAAGCAACAAATGTGTGGCTTGTTTCATCCACGCCCTCTTTTTAAAAAAAAAGGGAATCACACCAACCAATCAATCCAAATGCGTAAATTCAAGTATTAAAGCTATGAAAGATCAAAATTGGTGAATAAATCAACCAATCGTAATGAATTAGGAGCATAAAGCTATAACATATTACAAAGAGAGAATAGGAGGGAGTGATAGAAAAAGGTGCGGGCTGTTATTATCTTTTTCAGCTCCTGAAGATGGGTAAAAGAAATAGGACAAGAGAAAAGAGGAAAAAGATAATAGAGGGAAAGAGGGAGGGGGGGAGCGCAGTAGGAAGGGGAAGAGGGAGAGAGAGAAAAAAAAAGGATCAGGGACAACAATAAAGATCTACAATTATGCAAGTTAGTTTACCTACTTATGTCAAGTAAGCAAAAAGAATCAAACATACCTACAAGATTATAACAAAGGTTTCATCATAAATCTAAATATAATGTTGCACCTATACAGTAAAGTGAAATAGTAACGCTTTACAATAATGAGACAACATAATGGATGGGAATATGAGAAAAAGGAGGGGAAGGGGAAAAGAAGAATAGAGAGAGGGGTGGAGAGGAGGAGTGAGTAGAGAGAGAGAGAGAGAGTGAGAGAGAGAGAGAGAGAGAGAGAGAGAGAGAGAGAAGAGAGAGAGAGAGAGAGAGAGAGAGAGAGAGAAGAGAGACATACGAGACAAGACAAGAGACAGACAGAAACAGAGACGAGACTCGACAGAACAGGCAGACGAGAGACGAGAGAAAAGAGAGACACACAGAGAAAAAGAAGATAGACATTGCATAGGCAGAGACCATACAGAGACATAGTATAGACAGACAGACCCAGAAATAAGAACCGACAGACAAACAAAACAAACAGACAGAGACCGAGAGATTGAGTCCAAAGAGAGACATGAGAGGAAAGAAAGAGAGAGAGCAAGGGAGCGAGGAGGGACAAAGAGAGAAGAGGGATAGACAGAGAGACAGATAGAGATTAAAGACAATTAGACAACAGAGAAGAGAGAGAGAGAGAGAGAGGAGAGAGAGAGAAGAGAGAAGAGAGATGAAAGAAAAGAGAGAGAGAGAGAGAGAGAGAGAGAGAGAGAGAGAGAGAGAGAGAGTAGAGAGAGAAGAGAGAGAGAAGAGAAAGAGAGAGAGTGAGGAGCGAGGGAGGGACAAGAGAGACGAGAGGAAGAGAGACACCGAGAGAAAGAGAAAGAGATAGAAAGAAAGAGAGAGTGATGAGGGAACAAAATGAGAGTGATAGGGAGAGAGGAGACACACAGAGAGAGAAAAAGAGAGAGAGAGAGAAAGAAGGAGAGAGTGAGGGGAGGGACAAAGAAGGGAGAGAGAGAACAGAGAGAGAGAGAGAGATAAATCGAGAGAGAAAGAAAGAAAGAGAAGAGAGAGACACAGGAGAGAGACGAGACAGAGAGAGACAAGAGAGAGAACGCAAACGCAATTTTTATTTTACGAGGGTAATAAGTTAAGTTACAATGACTTTTTTTCATTCAGCCCCCAGAAAAAAAAAGAGAGAGACAGAGAGAGAGACAGAAGAGAGACAGAGACAGAGAGACAGTAGAGAGAAGAGATCTCGAGCTCGAAAATTGTATTCACAAAAAGCTATGGCCCATACGTGAAAGGTGATGGTGCCAAACTGCTTTAGTATTTTGGTGTGGGAAAAAAATCCATAACAACAACAAAAATTATCCCAATAAAAAAGTCATGTTACACAAATATAACTTACGACAACAAAATATCTCTTATTCTGAAAGCTTACACATATATAAAGTGAGGCTACGCACACCCTCAGCTGAACTTGACGCCAGAATAGACAGAGACGAAAAAGAATTAGGCTGGCCTACTACATTTTACAGGTATGCAATTCAGGCTAATATCCGCCATAATACTGACAGCATAACACAAAATTGCTTCATGCCTCAGGTGCTTAGCTTACATAATGTACATAGTAACCTGGGGTCATCACACATACATGTTCTCTGTATCTGAACTTATGACATTTAATAACTGATACACAAGTCCTAAACATTGACATAATTCTTTTCAAACGAATGTCCATATCAGAGCTTTAGATAAGGTTTGACATCATGATGTACTTATAAATTGTCTAAACATAGTGATAATTATCGGGGGGGAACTGGTTTGAATGTGATACGACACACTCCATTGCTGCCATCCGCAATCAATCAATCGTTGCTGAAAGTGTTTTATAAATTTTCTTACAATATCCAACACTTAGCTCTAAAACCAAACAAATCCCAAAACCGAGTTCTAACATAAACCGGTACTTATTTGTGTAGCCCAGGATATTTTTCCCTTGGGCAACTAGATCATAAAGCATCTTATAAGATCTAAAAGGTAGTCTGTTTCTCATCCATAAGCAAAATCTTAATCCATAATCTAACACACCTTACAGCAAGCATTAAACAGAGAGGGGTATCTGTTAGTTTTTCATAATACACCCAAGATCGAAAGAGATCATGATCAAAACAAATCAAAATTTATTATTCCGGATGTACACTGAGTAACAAAAACTATTGTGCTTTTTTCATCAAGCCATCTATCAAAAAAATAGTTTGAACCTATATTTTTTTTTATTTTAAAGAAAAAAAAAAACCTGCATGCACAGCAAGAAAAAACCCAGCAAAAACAAAAACTAAAATCCACTTGAACCAAAATCAGACTAACAGAAATGAAACAGCAAGCAAACAAGCAAATTAACCAAGAAAACCCACCAAAAAACTATATAGTTACAAACATTGTTACAATCTTTAACGAGAAAAAAAGACTTCAAAAAGAACTTAAAAAATACAATGAAATGATATACAAGTAACAACAATAGTGAAAATAATAATTATGGTTATGAATGTACTGTAAAGACTCAGTGCTCTTTCACGCTAGGCTACACACACACACCACACACACACACACACACACACACACACACACACACACACACAGCGCGCTGCGCGCGGCGGCCGCGCGCGCCGCGTGCGCGCGCGCATACGCACCGTCACTCACTCACCGCACATACATATCGAACACACACACACACGCACAACACACACATCACACACACACACTCACAAAGTCAACAACACACACACAACACACACATTCACACATCACACGATCATATATCCGCGCTCGCACAATAAACATTAAGGTTTGGTGTTTTTGGTGGGGTTTTGGGTTTTTTTGTTTGGGTCAGTTTTGGGAGGTTTTTTTTTGTTTGCATCATAGGAAAAACTAAGTGTGACGGGGCGGTGTCATCGGAATCATAACAGTTTAAACCATAGTAATCATGTTACAATATCATCCATTCTTTTACATTCATCCTTTATAACAAAGAAACAACAAACACACTAAATGGAATAAAAAAACAGAAAGAAGCAGAACAACCATAAAATTAGTATTTAATCTATCAACAAACAAGTAATATAAATCATAACATTTTGGATAAAAGGGAGAACGACAAAAGAAAAAAACAAAAAGCAAAACAAAACAATTGCACACCCACACACACACCACACCCACACACACACACACACAGCACACACACACACACACACACACACTGGTTCGCGCGCAATGTCCCAACAATAAACTTTCATTCTAAAGAAAAATTAATTATGAGCTTGATTTTAATAAATCATTTAACGGACACCAATAGAATCCCATCACCCTGTAAGGCATAAATTTTGGGACCATAATTTTCTAATAACCTTTATCAATCTATATTATGGACATAAAATCACGTTTCATAACATTTCGTAATCACGATGGACATATTTATTCACCTACATTGATAAGATCATTTAATTAAAAGGTTTACCAGAATCCATTACATTCGGAGACGATGGTTATAAATAATGTTACAAATATGAATGAAACTTTTCTCAATATGGATGGTCACACAGAGAGAGAGAGAGAGAGAGAGGAAAGAGAGAAGAGAGAGAGAGAGAGATAGAGAGAGAGAGAGAGAGAAGAGCAGAGCGAGAGATTGATGTGATATATAATTTGATTTTGATTTGATTTGATTTGATTTAATCTTTTAATATCGAGGATAATGGGAATAAGCACTCTTGCGCATTATTTTACGTCCAGTCCCCGTGTGTATGCATTTTGTAATTTTAATGTCATCTGTTCCCACCTGTCACCCGATGGCCTATTCTTACGAAAAGTGGAACAGGATTTAAACGTGTGCGCAAGATGTTGTGCTGCCTTTCGCACAACGGCCCTCGGTTTCAAGTCTCATCCGAAGGACTTTTGGGGAGAGTGATTAGTCACACTGGTGTTTAACTCCAGGAGAAAAATCACCTCGACCGGACTCGAACCTGGGTCGTCAAATTGCCATCGCAATGTGCTGACGACTAGGCTATCAGAGAGAGAGAGATAGAGAAGAGAGAGAGATGATAAGAGAGAGAGAGAGAGAGAGAGAGAGAGAGAGAGAGAGAGAGAGTAGTAGAGAGAGAGAGAGAGATAGAGAGAGCGAGAGAGAGAACTAGTGACACTCAAATCACTAATTCAAATCAAATCAAATTCAATACAGCTATAAAAAATGAACAACCCACACATTGTAGATAAGGTAACAACAGTAAATTTAGATATACAGGTAATGATCAAGCTTTGTGAATAGCCTATGTAATCATAAAAATGAATAACAACACAGTATAATTAAATACGACATACTAACTACACTTAAAACATTGTTTTAGTTTATGTTTTTTTGTTTATTTGTATATTTGTTAGTGTTTATGTATCCTCTCAGTGGTGATGGTATTCATCATATGTCTCACTCGTCTCTTGTCTCCCTCTGTGTGTCTCACTCTCTCTCCGTCGCTCTCCTTCTCTTTCTCTTTCGTCTTCTCTTTCCTTTGCCTCTCTCTCTCTCTCTCTCTCTCGATCATCACACAGAAACTCTCTCTCTCTCATCTCTCTCTCTCTCGCGTCCTTCTCTCTCTCTCTCTCTCTCTGTCATATCACTGGCCTCTGCCTATCTCTCGTCTCTGTTTCATTCTGGTCTAATGTCTCCGGACTCAATCTCTGGTCTCATGTCTCTGGTCTCTCTCTCTGTCTCTCTTTATCTCTGTCCCTCTCTTTATCCTTCTCTTATGTCTCTCTCGTCTCTCTCTCTGCTCTCTTTATCTCTGTCTCTTTGTCTGTCTCTCTCGTCCTGTCTTCCTACCGTCTCCCTGTCCCTCTCTCACCTCTCTCTCCCAGTCTCCGTCAACCTCTCTCTCTGTCCCTCCCTTGCTCTCCATTGCTCTCTCTTTCTTTCTCTCATGTCCTCTCATGTCCTTAGTACTCTTTTTCTCCCTCTCCTCTTTGCCCTCAATCTGTCGGCCTCTGTCTGTCTGTCTCTGTCCTCTGTCATGTACTCTGCCTGTCTATCTTTCTCTCTCTGGGTCTCAGTTCTCTGTCTCTCTTTCTCTCTGTACTCTCTCTTTCTGACTGTCCCCACCCGGTTTCCCCCGGAATTCCCCCCCCCCCCCCTGTCACCTCTTTCTGTCCCTGTCTGTCGTCGGTCTTCTGTCTGTCTGTTCTGTCTGGTCCTGTCCTGTCTGTCTGTCTTCTGTCTGTCCTGTCTTGTCCTGTCTCTCTCCTCTCTCATCTCTCTTTCCACCCCCCCCATCATCTCTCGCAGACTCTCTCTCCACTCGTCTCTCCCTCTCTCTCTCTCTCCCTCTTCCCACCCCTCCCTTCATTGTTTGGTTCACTTGTTCTTGATGATCTGTTTGTTTTTTGGTGCATTTTCTTCCCTGTGGTTTCCTTCACATGTTTTTTCTTTCCTTATATGTTTTTCTTTTTCCAAACATATTGCATTGTGCTTTGGTGTTTTATACTCATTCTAATAACGAAGGCGGACTAAAAAAAAGGTTGTACTAATCTACTAACTCTGTAAATAAAATTTTGTATTCCCTCTCTGTCTGTCTCTCCCCCCCTCTTTTCTCTCCCATCTCTGTCTCTCTAACCACCACCCCTCACTGTCTCAGTCTCTCATCCCTCTCTTTCTCTCTCTCCTGGTTTTAGTCTTTCACTCTCTTTTTTATCTCTCTCTCTCACTTGTCTGAGTCTCTCTTTTTCTCCCTCACTTTCTGGTCTGTCCTGTCTGCTGTCTTGTCTGTCTGTCTGTCTCACTCTCTCTATCACTCTCTCTGTTGTCTCTCATTCACACTCTCTCTCACTCTCTCACCTTCCCCTCTCTCTCCCTCTCTCTCTCTCATCTCCCTCTGATCTCTCTCAACGTGACCTCAGTCTCTCCTCTCTTCTCATCTCTCGTCTCGTCCTCTCTCTCTCTCTCGTCTCATCTTATGCTCTCTCTTCCTCTCTGTCTCTCTCTCTGTCCTCTCTTCTCTTTCTCTTTCTCCCTCCCTCCCTCCCCCCCTTTCTCGCTCGTCCCCTCTGTCTTAAAACTGTCTGTCTTTCTCCTCTGTTGTGGCCTGTCCCTCTTTCTCTTTCTTTCTTCCCTCTCGTCTCTGTCATCCTGTCTCCTTCCCCCCCTCCTCTCTTTCTCTATTTGTCCTATCTCACTCATTGTCTGTACTTTATCTATCTCTCTCTCGTCTCAGTCTCCTCTCCTCCTCTGTCCTTCTGTGTCTCTCATGTCTTTGTCCTTTTTTCTCCCACTCACTCCTTTCTCTCGACTCTGTCCTCCTCCTGACATCTACTTGCCTCTCTCTGTCTTTTCCTCTGTCATCTCTCTCATGTCTTAGTTCCTTTTTCTCTCCCTCCTCTCTCCTTTTCTCTCGTCTTTTCCTCCCTGAACCTGTCTCTACTCCCTCTCTCTGTCTTTTCTCTGTCTCTCTCATGTCTTAGTCCTTTTCTCTCATCTCCTTCTCCCTCTTTCTGAAGCTGAATGAAAAAAATGTACTTAATCTACTAATCTCTGTAATAAAATTTTTGTAATTTCCCACTATCTGACTGTCTGTCTTGTCTCTGTCCTCTCTCTCCTTTATATAAGAATCACTGCATCCTTTCATTACAAAAAGACCAGTATGAACTTTTTGCTGATGAACACTTCAATTCATGCCTCTCATTCTGACTTTGAATAACTAATTTCTTTACCTAAAATGCCAGTCTATTATTTACTACTTTGACTGCAGCTGAACCATATGTCTTTAAATGGTAAACAACCAAAACAAATACAATGACAATTACTGTTCTCGCGACAAAAGCGACAAAACATCTGTTTTTTCTCATGCCTCAAATTTATCTTTGTAATAACACTACGTGAAGTTACCACTCATCGAGTATTGGAAGTCATTTTTGTAACAATCTCACCTGTGTCATACACACAACATTGATAGCCTGTGCTAGCGAATCTCACAAAAGGTATATCAACTTTCAAATTAAACATATCTAGATATCAATGCCCGTAAACAATTTTATCATGCACATATACAATCTATCATTGATTATGCCTCACAACATTGTATGCCTTAAGCATTGATAATAATTCGAAACCTCTTTAAAGTAACCACAAAGACAGCTATTAAATCCTCATACTGTGAAAAATCTTCTATCTTGTCACCATCAAGATGACATTAAACACGATAATCCTCCCTTTAAATCACCAGTTCGAATCAACAAAGCTTTTACAAGTATCGAATAATGAACGGGACCTGCTCCAATACTGTGTGGACTGCAAGATTTCACCTCAACCAGTCAAAATACACGAACAATATACTGATTCAGAAACCAAGGATTGACATGTACAAAACCTAGCCTCCTACTCAGGATTCTATGGAACTCGGTTGCCAAAAATGCAAAAAAAATACTGGCATGTATATGTCTTTTAAACTGCCTATATGTCATTACTTATGCATTCATTTAGAAATTTATATTGAGTTTAATCTAGTAAATAAATTGGTATTTCTTGCTAATCGCATACGTAAAATGCTAATCCTAAAGACTTCGCGTGTCAATACGAATGTTTCGTTATGCTGAAGTGACATTGATCCTAAAAGCAATGCATGTCACGTTTTATTAAAGTGGTTTTTGAATAGTAGTATATTTTATCGCTACAGTGCATCCATTGTCGTGCACATTGCAGCATGTCCTTTGTTTATCCTGAAATTTTGCTTGTCTGTGTTGGTCTGATATTGAGCTGTCCTTGTTGATCTGATATTGAGCTGTCTGTGTGATTCTGATATCAGCGGTCTGTGTTGGTCTGAAAGTTTAAGCTTGTCTGGTGTTTGCTGATATTGAGCAGTCTGTGTTGATCTGAATTGAGCTGTGTTGATCTGAATGATCTGTCAGTGATCTGATATTTGAGCTGGTCTGTGTTGTCTGAAGTTTAGCTGTCTGTTTTGATTTGAAGTTTAGCTGTCCTTGTGTTTGATCTGACTTGTACCACAATTTATAGACTTCAAAAAATGCCTTTGACAGGAGTAATAAAATAGGCATGATGACGGCCTCTGTGCAAGTAGACTCATGCACTTCAAACATTGAACAACTGCCTATGAAAGTTCATCAAGGCCTGTCGAGAACGCAAGAAGTGCAGTTTTTTCATGACAATCACGTGGGCTATGTTCATCAAGACCACAGTTGGGTCCGCCAGGCTGCCTTCTCTCACCAGTACTCTTCAACCTCTTCCTCTAAAACAATCATGACAGAGACACTGCAAAACCAGCACACTTCCATCCTCCATTGGTGAAGACCCCTTTGCAACCTCAGATTTGCAGATTGAACATAGACCTACATGGGCGAGCAGCAAACAAGAACTGCAAATCCACACAGACAGTCTAACCAGAATCGAGCGAGCGCATTCGCTAATGAGTCAGTAACAGAGAAATCGAAGATCATGGGTCCAACAGGCGAGTAATGACAGCACGGAAATAAAATGTGAATGGAGAAATATTGGAAGAGGCGAGCCAATTCAATACTTAAGCTCCATCCTAACAAACGATGGCAGCAATCAACTATGAAAGATGAAAGCTCGCATTGCAACAGCAACATCTGCTCTAGTCATACGTCGAGAGGATCATCAAGAAGCAACAACATCAGCTTCTGAACCAAATACCACCTCAACAAAATCCCTCGTGATATTCTATCCTCCTATATGACATAAAGGTGTTACAAAATACCAAAAAAAAAAAAAATATAGGGCTGGAATCTTTGGACTTTACAGCAGAGTTAGAGAGGAGAACCAACATTGGGAGAACAATGCCCCAAAAAACTCCTAAAAATATCTTACAAAGAACACAAGCCCCAATAACAAAGTGAAAAAGAAATCAAAAAGCGGTGGGCCCCCAAGACCCCTTTTCTCTCCACCATAAAGAGAAGAAAGTGATGGGGTTTTTGGGCCCCACCCAAAAGAACAACACCCTAGCAAATAAACCTTTTTTAAAAGGAAAAAGTCGAGGGCAAAGAAAAGAAGGGCCCCCAAAAAAACCAAAAGGGTTAAAAACCCCAAAAAAGATTGGACCGGCCCCAAACCCCCGCCCAAAAAACCTCCAAATGCCACACAGGGTCGTGAAGCATGGGAAAAAAATCCCCTTGCGTCTTTTCCCCCTGTCCCCCCAACGTCCTTTGGGACATGGGGCTGAGTGAGTGAGAGAAGAGGAGTTGATTGATATTCAGCTGTCTGTCTGATCTGATTTTTGGCTGCTTGATCTGAAATTTAAACTGGTGGCTGGCCTGAAATTTTTGCTGTCTGTTTCTGACCCAAAAATTTTTAACGCTGTCGTAGCTATTTTTCCCCCACAGATTTGATAAGAACTGCTAGCTGCTTTGGGGTTTTTTTTAAAAAAAGGCGTTAAATGGTCCCTTTCGGGGGGGTTTTCCTTTTTTTTTGTGTCAATCGCGAGACTGAACCCAGCCCACCCGCAAAACGGGGTGGGGCAACGGGGGCTTCAGACGAGTTTTTGAAAAATGGAAACCCTGGGGGCCAAATTTTGGCAGTGTTTTTCTCCCGAACCCCCTGCCCCCCTTTTCCTCACCTGTCTGTCGGGCTGCCGGCCCGTCGTCAGTCCGTCCCCTCAGCCCTGTCCGTTCGTCCGTCTGTCTTTTTGTCCGTCCGTCCGTCCGCCCCCCTCCGGGTTTTTTTTTTTCTCCCACCTTTTGTCGGTGGGCTTTTTCCCCCCCTTTCCCTTTTTTTTTCCCCTCGCTGTTGTGTGTGTTGGGGTTTTTTGGTGTTTGTTTTTGGGGGTTTTTGTTGTTTTTTTTTTTCGGGGAAAAGGGGAAAAAATTCAAAATGTTTTTCCCCCCCTCCCCGTGTGTACAAAAGTTTTTTAAAGTTTTTTTCCCCTTTTCCCCCAAAACCAGCACACCAAAAGGCCCCTACCTTCCAAAATAGGGGGAACGGGGGTTTCGTGTCACAAATTTATGTTTGGTTTTGCAAACGGGGACCGTTTGGGTTTAAAAGTCCCCGGTTTGAAAGAAATTTGGGGGGGAAGGAGTCCCGGGGCTGATGTTAAACTTCAGAGGGAAAAAAAACCCCTTTAACGAGATTCAATCCCGGTTTAGCAGATCACAAAATGCTCCTCTAACTACCCCCCTTTTCCCGCCCGGGGGCCCCGCTGTGTGTTTGTGTTTGTGTGGGTGTGTGTGTGTGGGTTTTTTTTGTGTTTGTTGGGGTGGTTGGGGGGTGTGGTGTTGGGGGGGGGGGTGGGGGGGGGGGGGAAAAGAGAGAAGAGAGAAAAGAGAGAGAGAGAGAGGGGAGAGAGAGAGAGGGAGAGAGGAGAGAGAGAGAGAGAGAGCTAAAGGGACCCTTTTCTTCTGGAAATGTCTGGTAGGATTTTTCCCCCTTTTTTTTCCCCCCTCTTTGTTTCTATATTGTAATTTTCGGTCGATTTTTTCTGATCCTGAAGTTTTTCCCTTTTCGTTGAGGGGATCATGGTGTTTTTTTTTAAATGCGCGTGTGGGGTGGTGTGGCTGTGTTTTTTTGTTGCTTCGATTTTTTCCCCCCCGTTCACCCCAAAATTTTTAAAATCAGAAAATGGGGGAAAGGGGGGGGGGGGGGCAATTGTGCCCGATAGATGGTGCAGTAAAAATGGGTTCTGTTTTTTTTAAAAAGTAAAACAAAACACAGAATGGGCTAAAAAAATTAAAGACAGGAAATAATAACAATTGGGTTTTGGAAAGACCTATGTGCCCGGGTTTTTGGTGTGGTGGTTGG
>JASPKP010001802.1:12500-22500 GCA_030674155.1 Stramonita haemastoma | reverse complement strand
CTTTTCAAGGATGGCCTCTTGCGCTACTGTCAATGGTGAAGTTACTGTTATAATTATGGGTATATATTTATTATACCTTTAGAGCAGTTTCTGCGTTGACACCGGATGTGGGGGGGGGGGGGGGGGGGGGTGTGAGGGGGCAGGGGTGGGTGGGGGTGGCGGGGGGGCGGGAGGGGGTCTGTGTGTGTGTGTGGGGGGGGGGGTAGGTGGGTGGGTGTGGGTGTCTGTTCGTGTGTGTGTGTGTGTGTGTGTGTGTGTGTGTGTGTGTGTGTGTGTGTTGTGTGTGTGTGTGTGTGTGTGTGTGTGAAGTCAAGTCAAGTCAAGTCAAGTCAAGTCAAGTCAAACTTTTATTTCCAGATGGTACATTGAGTAAGCAGTGCGATTGCTTTTTTTACATGTGTGTGTGTGTGTGTGTGTGTGTGTGTGTGTGTGTGTGTGTGTGTGTGTGTGTGTGTGTGTGTGTGTGTGTGTGTGTGTGTGTGTGTGAAATCATTATACATATATATATATGTATATATATATATATATATATATATATATATATATATATATATATATATATATATATATATATATAATGTGTGTGTGTATGTGTGTGTGTAATATATATATGTGTGTGTACATGTGTGTGTGTGCGTGCGCGCGCGCACGCGTTTATGTTTGTGTGTTTGTGTGTTAGCGTGTGTGTTTGTGTGTTAGTGTGTGTGTGTTTGTGTTTGTGTTAGTGTTAGTGTGTGTGCATGTGTGTGTGTGGGACAGAGAGAGAGAGAGAGAGAGAGAGAGAGAGAGAGAGAGAGAGAGAGAGAGAGAGAGAGAGAGAGAGAGAGAGGAAGAGAGAGAGAGAGAGAGAGAGAACACTGAACACTGAACACTGAAATAATTTAATGTACATTGGCCTTGGACCACAATACATTTGATGGGCTTGGGATTTAGCAATAGGTTCATTCTTCATTGGCAAAACAAATGCATAAACAAACAACGATTATGTCTGATTAAAGAGGAAAAACCACCATTACTCCTTTTCATGGTTATAGACCCGAAATCACAATAACCCAGCCATAGAAATAAAATGATGTCGCAGAAAAATCATACATATTAAATAGTTATCAACTTGTAACAGTTATTCAAGAAAGTGCTAATGTCAACATTGTTTTTCTTTTGTTGATAGCATGAAAAATATACCTAGACAAACTATGCATGTACTCATTATTTGTTACTTTGAGCAGATTTCGCATTGGTACATTGATACATTTGCTTAAAAACTTTTCTCTCAAGCTTGTGTACATATAACATTCCAATAGAAAGTGAACTTCATTTTCAATTTTCGTTTCACAAAATGGACACAATTTGTCTCGAATACTATCACTATATCTATACACATTATTATTAAGAGGTAAAACATTAAATCTTGCTTGCGCAATAGCCACACGAAAGCAGTAGATATCCATGGAGTTTAAATACTGCTCTTTTGCAAAAATACTTTTAAATGATCTATAAATATCATACCTCTCTTTATCTCTTACAGTCCCATCCCATTCTTGTATAAACATATCCACTAATCTTTGTTTAAATATACCTAAGAAAACTTTTACATCCCCAACACTTTGTTGCATCCAAACAATGTTAAAGCCTGTTTCACACAAAATTTCTCTTATTTTTGAAATCCAGCAATATCTACCACTTCTATCTAACTCTAATTGCATGCAGTAAGCATTATATGATATTCTACTTTGATCCATTTGCAATAACTTGAACCAATACTTGATAGTGCTTGTACAAGAGTTGACATAAAGTGGATACCTACCTAAATCGCCATAAACCATCTTATTAGGTGTTCTTACTGGCACACCTAAGAATCTTTTGCATGCCATTAAATGAATTTTCTCAATATGTTCTAGTCTATTTGATCCCCATATTTCTGATGAATACAACAAAATTGGTTGGATCTTAGTGTCAAAAATCTTGAAAAAAGTTCTAACGTTCATTTCTTTATACCTATGAAAGACTTTATTTAACTGGACTACTGCCTTCTTTCCTTTAGTGACTAAATGATCTGTACCCAGCTTACAGCTCAACTTTGTTGTAAAACTGAAACCTAAATAACAATATTGATTCACAACTTCTAATCGGATTCCATTGTAATACCATTGTTCCTGCTTAGAAAGAAATCCCCCTCTTCTAAATACCATCACTTTAGTTTTATTGATATTAGCACTTAACTGCAGATCATTACAGCAGTCTTTCAAAATGTTTAATTGGTGTTGTAAACCTCCAGGAGTTGTTGAAAATAGTGCAACGTCATCTGCGAATAGTAGAATAAAGACATCAATAATATTAGGTAATAACTGAACACCATGTTTTCCTTTTTCATTTATATCATTTGCTAGCTGGTTAATGAATATTGAAAACAATGTAGGACTTAAAACACAGCCTTGCCTGACTCCTAATGGACATTCAAAAAACTCTGATAACTGGCTATCTGTTCGGATACACGAAATCAATGACTTATACATGGCTGCTAATGAAGCAAGAAATTTTCCTCGTATCCCCTGGTTTTTAATACAGGTCAAAAGTTTCTCATGTCTAACAGAGTCAAAGGCTTTTTTAAAGTCCACAAAAGCAACATACAATTTTTTGCCTTTCTTGGACATACACTTTTGGACAATTGAATACAAATTAAAAATCTGATCTACTGTAGAATATCTTTTCCTAAAACCTGCTTGGTTTTCACAGATCAATTGATTACTTTCTAGCCATGAATATAATCTTGTGTTCAATATAGAAGTATAGCATTTAGATAAGATGCTCAGTAGTGAGACACCCCTATAATTATCTACAAGCTCTGGATCTCCTTTCTTATAAATTGGAATAATAATGGCTTTAGACCAAATCAGTGGATATATACCTTTATTGAAGATAGCATTAAAAAGCTTGAATACAAACTGCTTGACTTCACTACTTCCATTTTTTAGCATTTCTGCAGTGACTCCATCAACGCCACATGCCTTACCAGATTTTAGTTTATGAATAGCTGCATTTATTTCTCCTTCTGTGATCTCTCTGTTTAATTCATGATCATTTTCTTCTAACAGATCCACTTCTGTGTACATATGGTTATTAGATACAACTTCATTGCTTTGAAATACCTCTTTAAAATACAAAACCCACTCTGTAGAACTTATACTATTTGTCACTCTATCCTTATTGACACATCCCATACTTCTGAGCTCTTTCCAGAACAGTGCTGAATTTGAACTATTATTTGCCAGATATTCTACCTTTTGTCTTCTAAATGTTTGACGTTTGGTTTTTAATAACTGTCTATATTTTTTCCGTGCTGTAACATAAGTTAGTCTGTCTGTTTCGTCTTTCGTTTTTCTAAATACATTCAAGGCTCTTCTACTCTCTTTCTTACCCTGATGACACTCATCATCAAACCATCTTGATTTTTTACTCTTACAGGTATGTTGTCTTGTGAGCATACAACTGCCTGCATCCTTTAGGCATTGTGTAAATTGCTCCAGAGCATTATCTATGTCACTGTCAAGTAATTTTAAGGCACTAACAATTCTATTCTGCATGGTAAGGCTGTTAAGTGTTTCAATAAATTCTTCTTTTTTATCATCTTTCCATACAAGTTTTTCCCTTACCCTATGTTCGTCTTTGTCTGTTTGTTCCACACTTTGTTTGGTCACATCAGTTTCCAAGTCAATCCTCATAACAACAGGCAAATGATCTGACTCTGTAATGCTTTTTATATCTACAGCTACATTATCCACAGATGCATACCATTCACAAGACATGATAAAATAGTCAACAGTGCTGGCTCCTGAAGGTGAAATGTATGTATATCCATCATCAAAGGCATGTTCACACAGACCATTCAAAATTAAAAAGTCAAACATATTACATATCTCAAGCAGCTGATTGCCAAACACATTTCTTTGTTTATCTTGTGAATTTCTAAAATAAGCACTTGCAACATACACTGTTTTAAACTCCCAATCAAGTTCATCATCAGAAAAAGAAATATTTTCACATGCTGTTCTTGCATTCAAATCTCCAGTTAGTAAAACATAAAAATCATCATTCGAATCCTGCAAGTCCAATATGCACTGCTCTAGCATTTCCATACCATAGCCATTTTGGTGATGGTTCCAAAACATAGAATCATACGGAGGAATGTAAACACAGATAAGCAGTACATTTTTATTAGTATGTAATAGATCCTTTTGAATGTTAAGCACAACCATATTATCATATCTTACATCAACCTTTTCAACGTAGCAGGCATACTTCTTTCTCACCATAACAATCACTCCACCAGAATAACGGCCCTGATGTGACAGTTTCTTGGCCTTTGATGTAGATATAACAAAATCACTGAAAAGTGGTGATTCGAAATCAAAACTTATAAATGTTTCTGTTAAACATATGAAATCATGTAGCAAGAGAAATTTAACAAAATCATTATTTTCTAACTTTTGTAATAAGCCATTAACATTATAATTGACAAAATCAATATGTTGTGTATGTACATTATTTACAAGCATATTTGTCTGCTTTTCAATGGCTTTATTAACGCAGCCAAAAAGCTGTCTTTCATTAGTTTTAGATGCAGATGATCTTCCTGTGGCCCGGCCAATGTCCTATTTTTTGGAAACTGGGGCTCCCGATTGAGCAGGCTTTCTTTTGTCACGCGAGGCCACTCCACTCTCATGGGGATGTTCCCCCACTGAAACTCTCCTGAGAGAGTTCAGGATGCTTGATTGGCTCATTGACCTGCGTGATTCTACATGCGTGCTTTGTGCTCCTGCTTGTTTCTGAGAGGCAGCACGCCTGGTAGGCCTCGGCTGCCTCCCTTTTCCTGATGTCTGGGCGTTACACAGGCTTTCAGGTCCTGCCTTACCCTGCTCTGTTGCTTCCACCTCTCTCTGTGAGTCTGCTTCCTGACTATTGCCGAGGTCTGACTGCCTATGGACTGTTTTGCCATCATTACCTTTGCTTTTTACAAACAGTGAAACCTCATTGTCACCCTGGTTTTCTACACCCTCCACTCTGTCACTTTGGTCTGCAGCATCAGTCAGTCTGTCAACGGTATCTTCAGTCAGTTCTTTTGACTCATTAATCTTTGTTGTGTCTTGGTCAGAGTCTCTAATGTTTGGTCCATGTTCATGATTGTCAGGACCATGTTGGTGAGAGGTTCCCATGTCACACGTCACCTTTTCTTCAGTCTCGTCATCTGTAGTTTTGTCACCAGCAGTCTGTTCTTCATCCCTGAATGAGAGAGAAAAACTGCTATCTTTATCCCCAATTTCTTCCTCATTTCCATCATTTTCACACCTGTCTGTATGTTTCTGTGAGTCCTTATGACTGCTATAACACTCCCCAGCAGCCCCATAGGTTGTGTGTACATCGGATATTTGCATATTCTTGCGATGATCTTGACGACTAATTGTCCCACTCTCAGAGTTATGCCTTAATCTATCATGAGTTGCTCCAGTTCCTTTAAGGCATTGGTCTTTGAAAAACACAATCCGTTTGTGTTCAGGTGCTGGAAAGTTCTTTTCCTCCTCACTGTATACTTGAGGGGCTGGTATAACTGGTCTCTGATCAGAATTATGGAAATGTCTTTGTTGATTCTTGACATGAAAAGAGTCTCTGGAATTGGCTGAAACTCTGTATTCTGCATCATCACTCCTTGAGACAGCGTTCCCAGGTTTCTGTTGTGAGGCCCTGCCAGAGTAAGATTGCCACTGACGTCTGGCATTTGGTGGAGGAGCCTCAGACTTGTCTTCCCTTGATTGAAGTGGAGATGGCCTGTAGAGTCTGGCTGGCTGGCTCCTGCTAGAGTTTGCAGTTGACTGGTTGTTGAACCAGCTTCTGTCACGTCCTCTCTGCCTGCTGTGTTGGAGATGTGGCCAGTCTTCTGTTTGCTGAGCTGATCTTGCTGAACTCCGTTTCTCCTCAGGAAACCTTTGTCTTGGCTCTTGTCTGTCCCTGATCTGTAGTTTTCCATTATAGAAATAGGCGATTTTGCCCTGGCTGCGATAAAAGTCAATCAGCTCTTTTTGCCGTGAGGTGAGGTCAGAAGCAACACTAACCCCATTTTGTCTGAGGTCATCTCTAAGACATGAGTCTCCCAGTACAGCCATTTTGTCAGACCACCGAGTGAACTGCACCCGGATTGGTCGAGGTTCACTTCCTTGCTGCCGAGGTTTCCCCAGTCTAAATGCCTTTACAATATCATCTGGATGCCAGTAGGTTGCTGGGTTAAAGGAATTTAGAAGGTCTACAATGGTTTGGGTTGTAGAAGTCCTGTCCTCATGTCGATGTTCTTCTATATTGAAGAACACTACATTGCAGGCTTTTGCATCTTGTTCGATCACCTCTAGGTTTCTTTCAAGCTTGTCCAGTCTATCAACTATAGTGCGCCTGTCTTCCATGAGGTCTTCGATATTCTCTTTGTTTTCTTCTACCACTTCTTTTAACTCACCCACATCTCTTGTAAGGTGAGATATGCTGTTGTCTAGTATTTTGAATTTCTCTTCAATTGTTGTTTTAATGCTGGCAGCATGATGTTGCAGTTCTTGCTGTATGTGAGCAAAACGCCAGTCCATAAACTGCAGCATATTTAATTGAGGGTGAGAAAAACTTTCCTGTGCCATTTTTCAGGTGCCTGTGCCTGTGTGTTTCCAGTAAACAATGCCAATGTCAGGCGCCTGTGCCTGTTTGTTTCCAGTTAGCAGTGCAAATGTCAATGACACAATATGTTGTAAAACACAAGGTAGATAACAAAATTCATGGCCAAATTCCGATAGAATATTTTGAAATCCAACCAGTGAATGTTCGTGTGCCTGTGTGTAAGGTGCACCACTACTTTCAAAACACACCCACGTGCAGCCCACACAGCAGTGGGGGAAAGTCAGCCACACACATGAGCTCTGTTTACAAATACTGCGTCAATTGTTTATACAGTTTATCAACAAGGTTGAAAAATATGAATTACTAACCAACTACTGATTTTCAGCCTGGTCCATTCTCTTCAAACGATGAAGTCATCAACAGCCCACATGTATGCAAAAAATCATAACCAACTATACCCTGTAGACCTGCAAAATTCACAAAGAACTGGAGGGAAAGCAACACACGTCCTCCTTCTACTTGCACCCACGAGCCCACCTCGAGAGAGAGAGAGAGAGAGAGAGAGAGAGAGAGAGAGAGAGGAGAGAGAGAGAGAGAGAGAGAACAACTTAATACCTAGAAACAAATAGGTAGTGATCTTACAAACTCATCAATAGCATACCTACTTACTAACCCCTCCTCCCCCACCCCCAGCCTGTCCATCCTCCTTGAATAATAACTACAGCAACCTTGAAGTTAACCTTGAAGCTTCTGTAACTTTCCTAGCGTCCATGAATGATAATAATGCAGTTAGTGAGAAAACACAGGAGAGGTTTGTAAATGTCAGCAAAAAAAAAAAAAAAAAGAAAAAAAAACTAAGTAGGGGTGATGGTGATGGTGAGAACACAAAGGATGAAAGATTGTTTAATTAAGCTGCTGTGTACGAGGATAATGGATAAGCACTCATGTTCTTTTTTTACATCCAGTCCTCGCCTTAATCAGGGATAAGATCAAGAAAAAAAATACATATAACTAAACAACAACAACAATAGTATACACTAAATACCAAAAACAAGAGAGAGAGAGAGAGAGAGAGAGAGAGAGAGAGAGAGAGAGAGAGGAGAGAGAGAGAGAGAGAGACAGAGAGACAGAGAGACAGAGAGACAGAGAGACAGAGAGAGACAGAGAGACAGAGCAGAGAGAGAGAGAGAGAGAGAGAGAGGAGAGAAGAAGAGAGAAGAGAGAGAGAGAGAGAGAGAGAGAGAGAGAGAGAGAAGAGAGAGAGAGAGCAGAGTGTTAGTAATGATATAAGATTTTTAACTTCATTTTCTTCCTTTGTTGTGTGCTAGTATAGTTTTTCTTTGTTATTTGTTTTTTGTTTGTTTTGAGGGTTTTTTTGTATTGTGGTAGGTTTTTGTTGTTGTTTTTGTTTGTTTGCAGTGTAGTTTACTACGATGTTTTGAAATTTTTGAATGATTCGAATATGTAAGTCAATGAGGGAAAATCTCGCCTGTACAAATCTTTCTTTCTGTTTGTCTCTCTGGGTCTCTCTCTCTCTCTCTCTCTGTCTCTCTCTGTCTCTCTCTGTCTCGCGCTGGCAATTTGAAGACCCGGGTTCGAGTCCGGTTGAGGAAATTTTCTTCCTGGAGTTAACATCAGTGCTGACTCCACTCTCCCCAAAAGTCCTTCGGATGAGACTTTAAACCGAGGCCCCGTGTGCGAACGCACGCAGAACATCTTGCGCACACGTTAAATCCTGTTCCGCTTTTCGTAAGAGTAGGCCATCGTGTGCCGGTGGGAACAGATGACATGATTTACAAAACTGCATACACACGGGGACCGGATGAAAAAAAGCATATGATTGCTTATTCTGTTATCCTCGATATAAAAGAATAAATAAATAAATAAATAAATAAATAAATAAATAAATAAATAAATCTCTGTCTGTCTGTCTGTCTGTCTGTCTGTCTGTCTGTCTGTCTGTCTGTCTGTCTGTCTTTCTCTGTCTCTCTGTGTCTGTCTGTCTGTCTGTCTGTCTGTCTGTCTGTCTGTCTGTCTGTCCTCTCTCTCTCTCTCTCTCTCTCTCTCTCTCTCTCTCTCTCTCTCTCTCTCTCTCTCTCTAGTTAATGTAGTAACGATCTGTCGTTATTTTCTGCAGGTTTACCTAGGCGGTTTGGGACTGCTGTATGGTGACTATGAAGACGAAGGGGTGAGTCACTTTCTTCCTGCCTTCCCCCCCCCCCCCCGTCTGTGTTCTTGCTTCCTAGCTCTTGTCTCATGTTGTTTTCTCTGTGTGCTTGCTTCCCAGATCTGTCATTTATTTTATTTTTTATTTTTTTAATTGTGGCAGGGCGGTAATTAGATTACTTCCCTTGCGATCGGAACTGCCAATCCCAGCGTCGTGGGTGTAACGTTTGGATCCACACCTGTGAATTGTGCGACGTTCTGTATCGTTGGGGGGTGGTCGAAAGCCGTCCTCTGCATGCACTTTGCCCGTAGTGGTAAAATGTAGTATTTATGCAGCCTCTTTTTAGAGGCCACATTCCCACTGTCTGACCGTGCTGTCGTCGCCGAGTTGTACAGAGTCGGGGCAGATCGAATATCTGCACTCTGTTACATAATTTTATACCACTTTATGTCACGGCAGATTTCTCTGCGTGAAATTCGGGCTGCTCTCCCCGGGGAGAGCGCGTCGCCACAAGTGCAGCGCCTATCCATTATTTTTTTTGTCTTTTTCCTGTCTGCAACTGTATATGTTTCCTTATCAGAGTGGCTTTTTTGTGCAGAATTTTGCCCTTGTTGCCTTGGGTTCTTTTACTTGTGCTAAACAATGATGTGTAATACACGGGACCTCGGTTTATCGTCTCATTCGAAAGACTAAAACCCAGACCACCATTCATGATCTAATGAATGAGGGGAAAGTGTTGGGCCCAAACGGGATTCGAACCACCATACACTCTGACCCGGACTTTTGGCTTTCTAGACAGGCGTGTTACCTACTAGACCACCGTTCCACCACCGTTTTATGCTGACTTCTCTGTGTGCTTGCTTCCCAGCTCTGTTTCCTGCTGACTTCTCTGTGTGCTTCCCAGCTCTGTTTCCTGTTGACTTCTCTGTGTGTGCTTCCCAGCTCTGTTTCCTGCTGACTTCTCTGTGTGCTTCCCAACTCTGTTTCCTGCTGACTTCTCTGTGTGCTTCCCAGCTCTGTTTCCTGCTGACTTCTCTGTGTGTGCTTCCCAACTCTGTTTCCTGCTGACTTCTCTGTGTGTGCTTCCCAACTCTGTTTCCTGCTGACTTCTCTGTGTGTGCTTCCCAACTCTGTTTCCTGCTGACTTCTCTGTGTGTGCTTCCCAGCTCTGTTTCCTGTTGACTTCTC
>JASPKP010001801.1:7500-26247 GCA_030674155.1 Stramonita haemastoma | reverse complement strand
TCTCCTCTCTTTCTCTCTCTCTCCCCTCTCTTCTCATCCTCTCTCTCCTCTCTCTCTCTCTCCTCCCCTCACTCTCTCTCTCTCTCTTTTTTTTCAACACAACCCATTTCTATTTTTGTATTTGTAACAACATGTAACAATAAATGAATGAAAAAAAGGTCTAAAAAAGAACACACTTGCTTTCCACGTCTGTGCATCTTTAAAGGGAACTAGCAGCATTGCAACATTAGAGACCTCTGCGTTCCTGCGTTTTCAGGGCCAAAAACGGATTTCCCTGCCCGGGGATTCCCCTTCGTCCCCCATATCTCACTGCCTTTTTCAGCTTTTTTTTCCGCAGCTGGGTGGTTATTTTTTGTTTACTTCGTTTTTTTATTTTTTTTTTTCAGCACATCATTAAATCGAATTAAAGGAGCAGAAACAATTTTAATGTTCATTTTCCTGATGTGCGATAACCGTACGAGCTGTGCTATGGAACATTGGTGACAACGCGGGGGCATGCATTCTTAAAACTAGATTAATGCTCTGTAAAACCCAATGCCCGTTTTCTTTTTGTAAAACCCAAAAAAAATTAAATGTTTTTTCGGGATCCCAAAATTTTTCTCTACATTTTAAAACGCAACAAAGACAAAAATCATTGTGGGGTTAAAGGGAGCTAGCAGTTTCCTTTTCTTAAAATTTACTCATTGCCACCGAACAACGTTAAAGAGATTTCAGCATTTATAGTGACAATAAATATATCGAATAGTCGCCAGTGCTTCTTCCAAAAAACCCCAACAAAAACACCAAACAGACAAAAACACAAACAAAACAGAAACTGTTGAATAAAATGCACAGTTTTTTTTCCCAGGGGGGTTGCACCTCCCCCCAAAACCCGACGATTATGGGTAAATCATGTCCTCATGCATTTGTTTCTTTAAGCAAAGAAAAAAAAAAAAGAAAAACAATACCAAAAAACATAATGCCCTCAGATATAAGCCTTCTTAAAAAAAATGTTTTGGCCAAAAAATATTTTTCAGACAAAAAATAGAAAGAGATATCAAAGTATTGATCGTGCTGATACCCAATACAATCACAACACAATTTTATGCTAAAAAAATTTCGCTGATATCTATGCGGAGAGTTGTCACCACAATTAAAGAGCCATACAATGCAATTTATGGTAAATTTTCCAGTGTATGTCTTTCCCTATGTACACGAAGTCTGAAAAATAAGTATGAAAACTGCACAATAGTGATGCATTTTACCCCAGTAATGACAACCAGCCTCCACGCACTTAAAACAAACAAACCCTCAAACAACAAGGAATCTGCTAAGAACAAAAAATGCGTCTGTATATTGGAAAAGACAGGAAATATTTGTCAATAAGATGGCAGACAGCGCCATCTATCGGCTCTGGCCACAAGAAGGGAGACAATCGACAGGCGGAATAGATATTCGATCAGGAAGTCAGGAAACAGATGTCAAAAGCTGCAGCACTGGTAGTGATGGCCGTGGAAAACAGTCATCTGTTCATCTACGATGATGACTCTTTGTGAGGTGGGGTGGGCAGGGGTGGGGTGGAGTAGGGACGGGGAAGAAGAAAGAGACTGGAAGGGGGGGGTGACGTGGGGGCACGTGAGATGGGAGATAACGTAAGCAAGTAAGAGAGAGAGAGAGAGAGGAGAGAGAGAGAGAGAGAGAGAGAGAGAGAGAGAAGAAGAGAGAGAGAGAGAGAGAGGTCTTTGTGTATTGTGAAATGCATAGAAGAGTCCACAGCAGTAGGGCGACAACATTTAGCAGATTTCAACCTGACCTAGATAAGTAACAAAATAGAAACTCAACTATTTCCATATTTTGTTGGGAGTTTTATTTGTTCTTGTAATAAAATTATGTTAATTTGAAATAATTCTGGACGTCTTAAACTGTTGTGTGTGTGTGTGTGTGTGTGTGTGTGTGTGTGTGTGTGTGTGTGTGTGTGTGTGTGTGTGTGTGTGTGTGTGTGTTATGCGTTAGCTTTCACTTGTTTGCGTTGCTTGTTTTCTTGTTTTTCTGGGTTCTTGTACAAAGACAAATCTATTAAACTCGGTTGCTCTTTATCAGATCAGGCTTTTTCGTATTTAAAAAAAATGCAAAACCAAAGGTTTGTTCAGGATGTTTTATTTTGCATTTTTCGTTTCTCGGGTATAGCTCAGGGGTTCACAAATCTAAACTTTTTGCATATCAGACTTTTTTGCACCCCATTGAGGTAGCACAATTCCAACTTTGGGGATATTTGTTCAATCACATTGATGTGTTACTTGGAAATAAAATACAGCAAGAAGAATGATACATAGTTTTGTAAATGACGCAACTTTAAAATGTACATGGATCGGGGTTTGTGTCCTTTGTCGGCCTTGATTATTCTTTTTAAGGTAATTTGCCTTTAAATATTCTTAGAAATAAGTTCCAAAGACCTGTCCAAACCTTTTTTATCACAAATTCTGATTATTTCTATTTCATCCACTCTCGTTAGTGTACTTGCCAATAATTAATCTGCCGCTGATTAAAGATTCCGTTTTGAACGATGGAATAATCAAAGCTATGAAACTGTGAATAGAATTAATGTCTCTTACAGTTCAAAAATCTTGAAATTATAAATAGAAAAAAAGCAAGCCAAAAACTTTTAGAAAGAGAAAATAATGGCCAAAACATGGACCTAGAAACAAAAAGAAAATCAGAGGGGCTGAAATAAAAACCAAAGTTAAGATAAACTTACCGCCTCTAATATGGTACATGTCATAGGCAAGGCTATGAGGTCTATAAACTGATTTTGTCTCTTCTAGCCAACATTTTCGTTCTCTGATCAATTTATAATGGTCTATGCGCCCTCTACCGTCAAAGAATGGACTGACCTTGACATAACAAAACTAAAGAAAAACTTGGAGATAACTGTCGACCAAAGCGTCCTTCATGTTCTTTCATAAACTATCTTGTTCAAGGGACTGATGATGATCATGCGCCTTCTGCTTTCTCCTAATTCTAAGTCACTTTGGACATGGATTTTTAATACTAATACCAATACTTTTTATCTCTATAAATAAAGAAATTATTTCTCTCACTCCTACATTTCTATCCGTGGCTTTATATGTCAAGAACTACAAGTCAAAGCTTGCAAAAAGAGCTGAACGACTCCTATTCTTCCACAGCCACAGAAAATCAAAGCAAAACAAACAAGAAACAACAGCCCACTGCAATGTTGGGAAAAAAAAACTCAGGCTTTCTCCACAGAAAATATCAAAGTGTCAAAGTGTCGACTCATCACCTGTCATTCTGCAAAAAGAGGGCACCTTGATTAGACCTCTATTAGACAGGGAACATAGAAGAACAACAACAACAAGAGGAAAGCCTCTTTTAGACAAAATAACGCAGAACACTCATACTTCATTTCCTTTCCTTTTATTTGTTTTTTTTTTAATATTCAGATTCTGGCAGTTTCGATTTCTGTGAATGTCAGGGTGAATATCTTCCCCAGTTTTTGCTGAACCAGATTCGGCAGATTTTTTAAAACCCACATATCTATATACCTAGAAATATTACAGCTAAAACATTCGTCTTGATATATTTTACTCGCACACACGTACACAAAAAACTATAGGCACATTCACACACTGGACACTAAAACATTGTCCTGTAGTGATGTTTAAACCAGCCTTTGATAAGTCCTCAGAGGTGGGTATGTTTTTAAAAGACTAACAAGTAAATGGGTTTCCAACACGTGGGCGATCCCTGTTGGTGGGACTGAGATCTTGCAGTGTGCCTGTTAAAAGCTTTGACATCTTGGTGCTGGCTGTGGTACTCTCTGGAGGTTACTAAGGGAAGATCCACAGGAGACCTGCTGTCGGTTTTTTGGTAAAAAAAAAAAAAAAAAAAAAAAAAAAAAAAACTTGTAGTAATGGGTCTTACTTGGTGTTGTCTAGTGTTGGTGCTGTGTTGATTAGTGTTGTTTTATGTTGTTTGGTTGGCTGTTTGGCTGGTGTGATGTTGTTATAGTGTTATAGTGTTGTGGAGTATATATTGATGTGGTGTGGTGTGGTGCGGTGTTGTGAGGTATGGTGGGATATGGTGGGATGTAGTGTAGTGTAGTGTAGTGTAGTGTAGTGTAGTGTAGTGTAGTGTAGTGTAGTGTAGTGTAGTGTAGTGTAGTGTAGTGTAGTGTAGTGTAGTGTAGTGTAGTGTAGTGTAGTGAACTATGTTGCACTGTACTATCTGCTGCTCTAGGTGTTGTATGGAACTTTAGAATATTGTATTAATTTTTTTTAATATGGTATAGTATTCCACAAGAAAAACAAAACACTTTTCCTAGAGAACTTTGCCATTAACGCCTTTCTGCAGCCACGTGTTGTCTTAAATGGATATCTCGCACAGGAACTGTATAGTATTGGCTCTGCAATTAGCAATAGAGTCCAAGTCATAGTTTAACAGAATGTACCAGTAAGAAAAAATCCTGTACGTAATTTAGTGAAAACCACCAACCAGCCTCTGCCTCTCCTCTACATACGTACGTCATTTAACCCCCAAAGCTAACATTCCAGCGATGTCTAGATATGATAACCTTTTAGCCTTGATAGTTATGACTTTCGTGGTCAGCTAGCATATAAATAACATAAGTCAAACTTCCCTTATAGATTGTACATAAGGATTTAACATCGGAAGTCTTCAAAAAGCTTGAACATTTTTCTTCTCTTATCTCCTCTCTCTTTTTCTGTGACTCTTATTAATGACCCTGACTATGAAGGTATGCATCTTCTGTATGGGAACCTTTATGCATGGAAAGGTAGTTTTTTGTTTTGTTTTAGTCTTATTTCTGATATATCAGTGTTTTTTGTGATGCAGACTGGCTAATTATTTATTCTTCCTTTTTTTACTTTTGCCAAAATTATAGCAATCGAAAAAGGTTGTTTTTGAGAGGTTTTGTGTGTTGGGAGGGGGGGTCAATATTTAAGAGATTTCAGAAATAATGTAAATGTTTTGTTTATCGACATTCTGTTTTATGATTTTGCCCGTTTTGATTTGTGATTCCCTGTCTGTATGTTTGTCTGTCTATCTGTCTAGTCTATCTGTCTGCCTGTCTTTCTGTCTTTCTCTCTGTTTCTCTCTTTCTCTTTGTCTCCGTCTCTCTGTTTCTCTCTCTCTCTCTCTCTCTCTCTCTCTCTCTCTCTCTCTCTCTCTCTCTCTCTCCTCTCTCTCTCTCTCTCTCTCTCTCTCTCTCTCTCTCTCTCTCTCTCTCTCTCTCTCTCTCTCTCTCTTTCTCTCTCTCAAACGGTGATATCAAAGGCAATGAGACAGGCTGTCTGTTCGGTTCGACAAAGGCAGTTAAGATTAACAAACAACAAGGCACAAAATCCAAAAACAGATTATTGGAAAGATGACAATAAGAAACGAGCACAGTTGTGCAGAGACAACCTGCCCAAAATGTTGCTGCTTTTGCAAACTTCAAATTAATGTTTATCTTGCAGAACTCAGCAATCCCTTCTCTTATCTGTCTACCTGTCTGTCTGTCTGTCTGTCTGTCTGTCTGTCTGTCTGTCTGTCTGTCTGTCTGTCTGTCTGTGTTTTTTGTTTCTTTGTTTGTGATCTTTCTTTTTTATATATACTTTTGTTGGTTGTTTTCTTGCTGTTTTATTACTGTCGCTTAAGACTAGACTATAGTCATGTTGAAAACAAAAATAAAAGCTAAAACAATAACTAGAAAAAGTACAAATTACCCAGTGAAACCAACAATGTGTTAAAAGTGTTAGTGTATCAGGTATCATAGGTTACAATATACTTTTGTTAGATGACGGAAAAAGATACACCTAAATATAAAAATAGCGTGTAACTGTGTGGTCGTAATGGTCTCTCTGACTCTCTATGCACCCCCGCCTCCCCACACATACACATACACACGCGCGCGCGCGAGCGCCTTCGTACAATTTCATGCACATGCACGCGAGTTCAAAAGTTTACGTTGCATCTTTGGAGAGCTGGCAGCTTTTTGATCAACCGTCACGCAAAGAAAATTTGCCATTAACACTTTTTTTCTTATTCCAAGTAATTAAAGTCTTCATTGGGTATAGTCACGTCCTTTGATCGTTACATCTCACGTAGAATAAAAGTATTCTGTTAGCAAGAAAACTAAAAGCGTTCCTCAAAATTGCTTAAAACTTAATGATACAGGTCGAAAACTTTTTTTTAAGAGATTTACTAAGATTTTAAAAAAACTGTTTGGATGTTCATGTGCGAGTGTGTACAGATATGGTGAAGGCGTTCATTATGTGTGCGAGCTTTTGTATGATTTGCATTTATGTACTTGTGTGTGTGTGTGTGGGGGGGGGGGGGGGGGCGTGTATGTGTGTGTGTATGTGTGTGTGTGTTTGTGTATGCGTGTGTGTAGATGTGTTTCTGTGTTTGTGTTGTGTGTGTGAGCGTGTGTGTGTGTTGTGTTTTGTTTGTGTTTGTGTTTGTGTATGTGTATGTGTGTGTGTGTGTGTGTGTGTGTGTGTGTGTGTGTGTGTGTGTGTGTGTGTGTGTGTGTGTGTGTGTGTGTGTGTGTTCGCACTCGCAACACCCATGTATCAATGGGTTATTTTGAATGCTTGTGTGAACGATTTGAGCACTTGGCACTGTACTGCTAATGCAAGGTTTTGCTCTTCATAGAAACAATCGATCATCATCTCTTTTTTAAACAATAATTCTTATGTTGGTCTGAAGCCTATTCAAAAACCGAACTATATACCAGGTACAGACAAAAACAAACTTGATTTCTCTCAAACGCCAGTGATGCCAAGCGTCTGTCTTCACCCTGTATACCCCTAGATGATTAAGTCGTTACATAAGATCGACCCCCGACCCGAACCGACCCTATCCCATAGTCTAGTATTCCGTTGGTGCACCACTGAAGGTTTTGCAACCACCTGAAAAATCGAATTATATACCATGTACAGACCAATCTAATTTTAACCAGTTATCTTAAATAAAGGAGATACCAATAGAAACTTAAGGAGATACCAACATGTAAAGAGAATATAGTTACATGGTATCTGCGTCAAAGCGTTGATTCACAAGTCATGAAACCATCTTAGTTTGGTCCTGTAGTACCGTTCCTACAACTGTATGCCTGTACTGTGGTTCTGCTAACCTCACCACTATCAGTCAGTCCACTATCTGATTCCATCGTCTGCAAAGGACCTCCCCACTACCATCTTTGCTGGAGGGCCAAAGATCGGAATCGAGATCTTTCCCAAAGTTTCCTATAGATGTCAGCCCCCCCCCCTCCCCCCTAGCCTCCTTCTTCCAAGTGGGGATACTAGGTGGTTTTTTCAGTACGAACAGCATCCCCACTTTCTGGAAATTTTGTGCTGCAAGTTTTCCGTTTCCAGCCACCCCCTTTGTTTCTGCCTTTCCCTTTACCTCTTCATCTCCCTCTCTCTTGTTTATTTTCTGCTTACCCAGCTCATTTGCCCGCCTTTTTCAAGTACATTTGAACTTTTTAATTAATTTTTTGATGAACTGCAATGACGGGGTAATGACTGTATTGGCTGAGGCTAGCGAGCAGACTTCCATTCCTGCAGAGTTACAAGTACAGGAGAATTATCAGGCACCACACATTCTACCCATTATGGCCATAGCCAGTTCCCACTGATGATCAACGCTGGTCAAGAGTCTAAGTGACTATTGACATTAGACATACAGTTAAGAGGAAAAAGACTAAAATGAAAGGACAACAAAGTGTAACATACTTTAAAGAACACAATGCAATTTTGCTAGTTTCTCTTTTTTGTTGGTTTTGGTTCTAACTACTTCGTAAAGTCCCTAGCTCTTGATTGACACAGGTATCTATCTATTCCTGTCTAAATAATGCAAGTGGGTAGTACAGCCGTTTACCCAGCGAGAGCAATCATGCTCTGAACCTAGGTTTCTGCATACTAACGATTAAACCTCGCCACGGGATTACTTGACCTTAACACGGGATCGCTAAGGGGAGGTTAATATCCTATCTACATTAATGAAGACTCCGACCCCTGCCCGTAAACATCACTGATGGTTGACCTCTAGGTGCCCTCCAAAGGACCGTTCTTCTGCAATCTACATACTAAAGTCAACACCACCCGTGTCTTTCCTGCTCACAATTTGGGTTTCAGAATGAAACTGTAATAAGTCTTGTTCGAAACTAAATTGACCACAATCAGCTCCGACAAAAAGAAAGTGGAGGGGGGGGGGAGTGAGAAAGAAGAGAGAGAGAGAGAGAGAGAGAGAGAGAGAGAGAGAGAGAGAGAGAGAGAGAGAGAGAGAGAGAGAGAGAGAGAGAGAGAGAGAGAGAGAGAGAGAGAGACAGACAGACAGACAGACAGACAGACAGACAGACAGACAGACAGACAGACAGACAGACAGACAGACAGACAGACAGACAGACATTGATTGACATTTTATGGATTTTTTTAATATTATTATTTATTTATTTATTTATTTATTTATTTATTTATTATTATTTTTTTTAAGTCTTAAATAATGGTTGATGACATTGTATTGATATAAGCTGTTGACACCATATGATTTAAAAAAAAAAAATTTTTTAAATGTGTGCATGCCCATATGTTTGTTATGTTATTCCACTCAGTGGTGATGGGTATTATCATATGGTATTGTTGCTTTAGTTGTTTTTTCTTTTCTTTCCTTCTAATATATAATCGTGTGGATTGGTTTTTTGATGTTTTGGTTTGATTGTTTGTTTTTTGGTGTGTTTTTATGTGTTTTTTGTTTATTTGTTTGTTTTTGTTTTTCTTTTGTTTGATTGTATGTTTGTTAGCGTATATGTTATTTCCTCTCAGTGATGATGGGTATTATCATAAGGTATCGTTGTGTTTGTTGTTTTTTCCTTATCTTCTTTTAAAAATATAAAGTATGAATTGAAGTATAGAGATATTGTAATTTGACATAAATTACTTATAGATTTTTTATTATTTTACTTATTTATTTTGAAATTTTGTTGTTGTTGTTGTTGTATTTATTCATTTTTTTTAAAAATTTGTTTTTTTTTTATTATTATTATTATTATTATTATTATTATTATTATTATTATTATTATTATTATTATTATTATTATTATTATTATTATTATAATTATTATTATTATTACTATTATTATTATTATTATTATTATTATTATTATTATTATTATTATTAAGTCTTAATGTTTTTTGGTTACATTGTAATTGATATAAGCTGGTGTGTGTGTGTGTGTGTGTGTGTGTGTGTGTGTGTGTGTGTGTGTGTGTGTGTGTGTGTGTGTGTGTGTGTGTGTGTGTTTTTGTTGGGGTTTTTTTTTTGACACTATATGGTTTTTTTTTAAAAAAGACTTTAAATGTGTGCATGTACCTACGAGTATACGAGCTGAGTGGAAGAGCGCAAACCCTGTGTGTGTGTGTGTGTGTGTGTGTGTGTGTGTGTGTGTGTGTGTGTGTGTGTGTGTGTGTGTGTGTGTGTGTGTGTGTGTGTGTGTGATGTGTGTGTGTGTGTAGATGCACGGGTGTGTGTGTGTGTGTGTGTGTGTGTGTGTGTGTGTGTGTGTGTGTGTGTGTGTGTGTGTGTGTGTGTGTGTATGGGTGTGTGGGTGTATGTGCATATGTGTGTATGGCTTTCGAGTAGATTTTTAAAATATTTTTTTATTTTAATTTATTTATTTTATTTATTTATTTTATTTATTTTATTTTCTCTTTTGGTTGTTGTTATAGTAGTTGCTTGTATTATTTATAGGCATAGTTTATTTTAAAGTTGTTGAAATCATGTTAGCAAGTTAATGTTGGTGAAATGTTTGTTGTTGTTGTTTTAATTGTTTGGTTTGCTTTTTCCCCTTTTCTTTCTTTCGTTGGTTTTTTTTTTTGTTTGCTAGGGATTTTCTACTTTGTCTTTTGTTGGTTTTTTGTTTTGTTTAGGATTTGATTTTTGCTATTGTTTTGATTTTTTTCTTTTCTTTTCTTTAGATAGATGGCTTGATGGAAAAAAGCAGATCGCTGCTTACTCAATGTACCACTGGAAATAAAAATTGATTGATTGATTGATTGATTGACAGACAGACAGACAGACAGACATACACGAAGACAGACAGACTAGACATTAGAGAACAAACAGACAGACAGATATAGACGACAGACAGAGAATATACCATTGATTCATTGCATGTAAAGCAGTAGTATTCCTTGCATAATGTAGGTTCTCTCTCTCTCTCTCTCTCTCTCTCTCTCTCTCTCTCTTCTCTCTTCTCTCTCTCTCTCTCTCTTCTTCTTTTATATATATATATATATATATATATATATATATATATATTTTTTTTTTTTTTTTTTTTTTTTTTTTTTTTTTTTTTTTTTTTTTTTCCCAGGTGGAGTGATAGGTGAGATGAGGTTATCATGCCATCTTCATTTTTTTTCTTTTACATCTCAAAGATTGCAACATAAACAGCTCCAATCAAAACTCCGCGTTAAGATAAAACAAAAACCTTCCTATGTCACAGGCTGCATGCTTGGTATGTCTGTACCATTCATGTCACCGGCTAAAGCTAACCTTCTTTTATTCAAAAGACAATCATGTATGCGTAAGATGGTACTCGTGCGTTTGCATACGGGAGTTCCGTTCGTTGTTTTATCCTAAGGACTTTCTTATAATTCTAAATTGCAGTAATAGAATCACAAAGAGCGCTCATTACCATGCTGATCACTCATTTACCCCATTTTCACGAGCGTGTCTGCAATAATCCCGCGACGTGGGGTGGAGTGGGGTGGGGTGGGCGGGTGCGGGGCTTGCATGTGAAGAAGAACCAACAATTTAATGCCACTTGCAAAATCGAAATCAACAGGATAATCAATATTGACAAATGTGCGGGAAGACCAGAGTGCCAAATGAAAAAGCCATTTCTATTCGGATTTTAATCAGAGAGCAATCAAGAACAAGTCGGGATGGAAAGAAGCGGAAACTGATGCCAAGAAAAATAATTTAAAGAAAGAATTTGGAGAAAAGAGCAATGAAACGGCCACTTAAAGAAGCGCGCCGTCTCTTTTATTTATTGGTATGGTTCAAACCACCAACATTTATTTAACACAGTGGGTTTTTTTTCCCTTTATTGTTAGGGAAGCGGGCATCGAACTTTAAGGGAAGTGTAATAGCCTAGCGAAAAATTGTTCTCTGTTACCGATGTGTTTTTGATCACAATTTTGTGTAGTAATGCATAACGTATCGAAAAAAAATTAATTGCAATTAATATCTTTAGGACCAATCAAGTGATAAAACTCCATGGGCATTACTCTTGATTGATATAGCGTACCTTTCTGCTTTCAACGTTTTGGCAGATAAGGCTAATGCCTGGTAGTAGGTACGAATGAAACAATTTTTACCAAAAAACCAACAACAACGCATGCACATTGGTGTTGTATTTAGACGTCATCCCTGAAGTCGGAATGCGGCTACGTACTTTCAGAGTGGGCAAAGAGGCTCGCACAGGCAAAAATATTACTATTAGTGAACCTCTGAGCTCATAACAAAAAACGAAAAGAAGAATACTTGTCAAAAAATTAATGGTTTAAAAATAGCTTTACCTCTTTCTACATCATAATATCCAGCATATGATATAAAACATGGTTTAAAGGTATTATGACCCCTTAATACTCATATAGAATTCCTATTACCAAGCTCAAAAAATAGACAAATCAACTATCTACACACACGCACACAGACAAACATACACACAGATGTACGCACAACAAAACGCACTTGATCGTTCGTTCGCTTTCATGCACGCACAAATATTAATGCGCCCACACGCACGCGCGCGCGCACGCATGCACTTATGCACATACACACACAGTCGCAGTCTACCTTTTTCTGTGACTCTGCATGACATCTAATCTAATCTGTCATTGCGATGTCTCAACTTTTCTTCTTGTAAACACTTTTTGGACTAGTCCCATTTCATGCTGAAATTAAGCGAATGACAGAATGCCACTTGATGGATCATAAAATCCAGCAGGCAAGTGTCAACCTCGACATGTCAGTAGAGTAAAAGAATGTTCAAAGCTGATAGGAGCAGTTGGAAGAAAAATAAATATATGTAGCCGGACATCAAATTGCAATGGAGCAGAAGTAAAGAAAAAAATCAGCCTACACACTCAAAAGCAAATAGAATGAGATGGGGAATGTTCTGTAAGTAAGCACCCGTACTTTTTTCTATTAATGCACCCAAGTCATCTGAGTTGTCAGTCTGAGATAGCACAAAGGTGTCCGTTCGGCCAGATACATTTCTCCGCTGGACTTAACATTGCTGCAGATTCCACTTCCCACAAAGCCTTTCAAATGAGTCTGTAAACAGAGGTCCCATCGGCAAATGCAAGAAACAGATACATTGCAACTCAAAAACCCATCCGCCTTTCGTAGAAGAGAAGGCAAGCTACTGACGATGGGGTGCGTGGTGCGAACATGACCTGATGCGAACTGCAATCTAGAATGGGGTAAGTGTGCCCCACCCGGTTCATCAGGGTAATGACACATTGCCTCAACACTCCAGTGCACTGTCTGCCCGATAGACTGCTAAAGGAGTCATTAAGGGACAGTCTGCTGTGTGCAAATGTATTGGACACTCGGCACAGTCACGGAGCTGCAGTATTTTTGTGAAGTCAAATGCGTTATAACGAACATGTTAACATAATTGCAAATGCATCAAGTTTTTTTAAGAAAAAACTCAACACTCCCCCCCCACACACACACACACCAGAGAGAGAGAGAGAGAGAGAGAGAGAGAGAGAGAGAGAGAGAGAGAGAGAGAGAGAGAGAGAGAGAGACAGAGACAGAGACAGAGACAGAGACAGAGACAGAGACAGAGACAGAGAGACAGAGACAGACAGAGACAGACAGAGACAGACAGAGACAGACAGACAGATAGACAGACAGACAGACAGAGAGACAGAGAGATAGAGACAGACAGACAGACAGACAAACAGACAGAGTGACGGACGGATGGACGGATGGACGGACGGACAGACAGACAGACAGACAGACAGACAGACAGACAGACAGACAGACAGACAGACAGACAGACAGATGGTTAACGGATGGTTAAACACACAGACAGGCGGAGTAAAAGATAGACATGCAGAGTGGGAGACAGACAGAAAAACAAACAGATAATAAAACAGATAGGCAGAGAAAAAGAAAGAGAGCGACATGGGACAGACACATAGCCAGATAGAGACAGAGAAACACAGCGAAAGCAAGAGCATTAAAAATAGTTCTATTATAAGAGGGATAGAATGACAATTAAGTGTCATATGTCAGATAAAAATAACCAGAATGAACACTCGACATCGATGCAAAATGGAAAAATACAAGCAGACACGAAAAAAATAGCTATAATGAGATCCCATTGAAGCATAAATCCAAATGACGGCAAAAATACTTACAAATTTATGATGAAAAAAAGCAAACAGAAAATAGAGAAAAGAAATGGTCAGTACATGATCGCTTGTGGTCTGCGTACGAACTTATTAAACAGTCAGGAAATAGTAATGGAGGAAAACAAGTGCAGGTAACTTCTAACAACTTTTCAATTTATAAAACAAAGATAATCATTTTATTTGATCATATATTTTCCACAATTCAAAGCAAGTAAACAAACATACCGACAAATTATTTTTTTTAATGCAGGAAAACTTGAAAACGAACATGCAAAACAAACAAACAAAAAACCCTACACAAGCCTCTTAGCGTGACAAAAATATCTACGTCCCCACTAAAAGCAATTATTTTGCAACATCTATCCCCATGAAATATGTATTTTTCCTGTTTTTTGCGTTTGTTTTTCTGATTTGAAAACAGGCTTACATTTTGTTTCCAATATCTATTCAGTAAACTGACAAATTAGCGCTTATTTCTACTGGGATCGTACTATTTCTAATTGAAACCTTTTTCCCCCTCAACTTGTGTTCACACTGTCTTTCCCACTCTTACATACATACATACAGTTTCAATCACCCTCATATGTCTGTAACTGTTGTTGATACGATTGCTTTGTCTTATGAAATAATACTAGGTATGTTTAACAGGGAATGCATAACTGAATATGTGTTTCCATGCAAACACGAATCTGCTTACAAAAGATTATTTTGTCAACTGCACCCACACACATATAACCAGGGAGAAACTCTCATGAGAGTTAGCCTGTCTGTCTCTGTCTGTCACTCTGTCTGTCTGTCTGTCTGTCTGTCTATTTCCTGTTTGTCTGTGTGTGTCACTATCTATTTCCTGGCTGTCTATTTGTCGCACTCTCCGTCTCCGCTACGTCTCTCTGTCTCTGTCTCTGTCTCTGTCTGCTTGTCTCTGTCTCTGTCAGTCTGTCTCTCTCTGTGTTTATCTCTCTGTGTCCGTCTTTATGTCTCTGTCTCTGTTTATGCCTCTTTCTGCATGTCTATCTGCATCTCTCTCTCTCTCTCTCTCTCTCTCTCTCTCTCTCTCTCTCTCTCTCTCTCTCTCTCTCTCTCTCTCCTCTCTCTCTCTCTCTCTCTCTCTCTCTCCTCTCTCTCTCTCACTCTCGCTCTGGCTCTCACTCTCGCTCACGCGCTCACTCGCTCTCTCTTCCCCCTTTTTCTCTCTATCTCTCTTGCTTGGTCACTACTCTCTCTCTTTCTTAACGAAAAAAAAACCCAAATCAGGCAAGAGCAAATCTAAACATGTTATTCCGAGTGTAACATTTCGAGGAGACAACAACAAGGTTAACCCCACGGGAATCGTAATGCAAACAGAAAGATTTTTGTTATTCAGGGGAAAAACACAATGAGTTATGCAGCTACATTTTTAGCAAACTCAGGCTTTGCGTTTAGGGAGCAAAAGACCAGGCTACGTTTGCACACGCTCACAGATACACACATACACCCCCTACACACACACACACGCACGCACTCACGCACGCACACACACGCACGCACGCACGCACGCACGCACTCTTGCACGCACGCTCTCACGTAGGCACGTAAGGAAACATACGTATTAGCATTACACACACACACACACACACACACACACACACACACACACACACACACACACACACACACACACACACACACACACACACACACACACAGACCACGCACGCACGCACCCACGCACATTTGCGTAAGTGCTCACACTAAGAGATTTTTTAGAAGTTATTTAACCAAACAATATCATGTCATAAGTGAAGATAATTACTAACAATAAAGGTGATAGATGAAGTGAATACAAAAATGCTATGACAAGCAATAATAGGAGATATTTTACAATCATAGGAAGAAACTACGCAGAAACAACCACGAATATAAACATAGAGGGCAAACGTTTCAAATGAACACACACAAAACGAAGTTGAACAAAAACAAACAGTGGAAAAAAGCTAGGGTTTTTCTTTCTTCATTTTCCTCCATCATTGCCTACTCTTGCGTATGTCCATTTCCTACTGTGTTGGAAATGCTTTGCTGTGTTTTGTTGTTGTTCGCGGTTTTGTTTCTATTTTGCTTGTTTTCGTTGGACCGTTGGGAACGCGTTTTTGGGATCATTTGATCAAAATTGTTTTCCTAGTAAAGCCTGATTCAACGACATTTCATTTTGAAATATTTAGGCTCCCAGTTAAGCTGCCTGTTAAAACCTTCAACTATGTTAGATTTATAAAGCCACTAAATTATTTTTAGTATTCAATTTACTCTTGCAGCATACAGTTTTACCGTAAAATCAAATAGTATTTTGTATAATTAAACTAGCAAGTGCTTATCTTTTTTTTTTTCAAATCTTTCATGGTATGTTTTGGGGACTTCAAAGACTGGATTTTTTCCCAGTTTTTGGATGAGATAAATCTACTTTTGATGCAAGTTCTTTCTCATGCGCTAAATTCACAAAAAACATACTGTCATGAATATTCCTTTTGATCAGAAACAATTATTTTGTTTTAAAAAGACAACGATTTTGCACGTACAACAAGTATGACAATGACAATGACAGAAACAACGAGACAGGCATCAAACAAGGGTGGACAGAAGGACCTCACCTCTTCAAGAAATGTATATTCTCGTCCCGGCGTTGCAGCCCTGTCTTCATCATAATCGCCTGGAATGTCTGTCTGTCCAGTACCCATACTTGGACGTCTGTCACCGCTGTTTGGGACAAAAGCACACAAGACTTGAGGAGGAAGAAAGAAAGAAAGAAAGAAAGAAAGAAAGAAAGAAAGAAAGAAAGAAAGAAAGAAAGAAAGAAAGAAAGAAAGAAAATAAGAAAGAAAATAAGAAAGAAAGAGCAGAAGGAAATAAAGAAAGAGAAAAAGACAGAAAGAAAGAAAGAAAGAAAGAAAGAAAGAGAAAAGACAGAAAGAAAGAAAGAAAGAAAGAAAGAAAGAAAGAAAGAGAAAAGAAAGAAAGAAAGAAAGACAGAAAGAGAAAAGAAAGAAAGAAAGAAAGAAAGAAAGAAAGAAAGAAAGAAAGAAAGAAGAAGAAAGAGAAAAGAAAGAAAGAAAGAAAGAAAGAGAAAAGACAGAAAGAAAGAGAAAAGACAGAAAGAAAGAAAAAAAGAAAGACAGAAAGAAAGAAAGAAAGAAGAAGAAAGAAAGAAAGAAAGAAAAGAAAGAAAGAAAGAAAGAAAGAAAGAAAAGAAAGAAAGAAAAAAAAAACAGAAATGAAGAAAGAACAGAGAGAAAGAAAGAAAGAAAGAAATAAGGAAAGGAAGAAAAAAACAAACATACAAAACAGACAGACAGACAGACAGACAGACAGACAGACAGAAAGCCAAGAAGCACAGCAGCAAGTGAACACACATACCAACATCCCCAATCCAATCCAACCATGCTGTTTATAACCCTACATTTCAAATTCTAAGATTAATTATGTGCAACTCTATACAGATTAAAAAAACGGGACTTAAAACCAACTCCACCGTCTTCCTTCGTATCAACGCCCTGCTCAACCATAAGGGTCAACCGAACGAGGATGGTCACCGCGTTACCAACATCTCACAAAACACTTTGAGAAGTTATAGAGGCAACGCACCGAGTGTTTTATGGTATGTTTCTGAATAACATAGTGAGGATCATCCCTGTCCAATGTGCAGATTGCATGCTGATGAATGCGTTTCCCTTGCCATATACCTTACTTTTTTTAACCAAATGTTGATGAGTTTCTAAAAGGGTGTGTGATATGCTATTCGTGCGTTTGTAGTCGGGTCCTTGTTTGTTTGGTTTGTTTGGGTTTTTTTTTTGTTTTTGCTGCAATTCAGAATTCAGAAAGTTATATAATGAATATTGTATTGACACTGACGAAACAAAGTCCGTTGAAATGTACGCACCGACATCCAAATATATTTACATAGCAAATGTCATTTCTCGATCTGCAATTTATTTTTATTCTAGATTCTGATAACTTAGTCTGATTCAACTACACTCACTTGATCCCCGAAAAAATAGAACAAAGAAAGAAAAAGAGAACCAAAAAAAAAGAAAAAGAAAACAAAAAAGAACAGAAAGAACAAGACAAAAAATTACACGAAGAAGAAGAACTTGAACAAGACTTGCATAAAAAAGGAACATCAACCAAAATGAAGCCGAAGAAAAAAAGCAAAAGAAGTGCAACTAAGATGACATAGAGAAAAAAGAAGAAAATTAAAAAAAACAGGGAAAAAAAAAAGAAAGATAAAAAAAAATCAGAAAGCAACACTAATAGAGAGAGACAAATGCTAAAAAATAGAGGGAGATGAATAAAAACAAGAGAAAACATCTAAAAACAGGCAATTAGTTGCAATGAGAAGGCAAAAGAGAAAGGAAGGAGAAGGAAGAAATGCTGAGAATAACTCGACATTTATGGGACTAAGACAATCGAAAAAGAAAGGAAGAAACAAAGCAGAAAATACACAGATCCCAAGGAGGAGGAAGAGCGATATAATTAATCACATCATACAATTATCAGTCTTAAGGAGGATTAGATATGTAAAACAAAAACAGTAGCACGCTCGCGCAACCTGAAAGTGTGTGTGTGTGTGTGTGTGTGTGTGTGTGTGTGTGTGTGTGTGTGTGTGTGTGTGTGTGTGTGTGTGTGTGTGTGTATGGATGTGTGTGAGAGTGCGTGTGTGTATGGATGTGTGTGTGTGTGTGTGAGTGTGTGTGTGCGCGCGTGTGTGTATGCATGTGTGTGTATTGTGAGTGTGTTACATGCTTGTGTGGATATGTATGTGAGTGAGTGCATGCATGCACACGTATGTGTGTGTATGACCGTGCATGCGCGTGTCCATGTACCTGCCTGTCTGTCTTTCTGTCTTTGCATGCATGCATACATGCGAGCTTGCATATGTGCCAGTGTACGTGCATGAAAGTAAGTGGGTGTCTGTCTCTGTCTGGCGCCTGCTCTACAGCCTTCTTTCACTGAATACACAGACTTGTGGAGGGCGGGGTGGCCTAGTGATCAGAGTATTGCGCTCGCAATTTTACGGCCAAGGATTGAGCCAGGGTTCAAGCTACTTCCGAAACACCGGTTCGATGACATTGTTCACTTAGAGTTAACACCAGTACCGACTCCACTCCCCCAGAAGTTCTTTGAATGAGGCTATAGACCTAGCAGAACATCTTGCGCACTTGCTAAAACTCGTTTTGCCTTCCAAAAGAGTAGGCCATTTGTACCAGTAAGAATAGATGACCAATTTATAAAAAGCATGTACACTGGTCTTGTGTTGAAACTTCGTCTTCGAAATCGACATGCGGTC
>JASPKP010001800.1:25000-26260 GCA_030674155.1 Stramonita haemastoma | reverse complement strand
AAGCATCTTTCATGGGGGTTTTTTCATTTCCTTTTCCCTTCTGGAGCTAAGTTTGCGCTGATTTCCCCCCCCCCCCCCCCCCCCCCTAAAAAAATTTGTTGGGATAAAAAAAAAAATGTATCAAAAAACGAGCATTTCGTGCTTTTTTCGTTTGTCAGAGAAAAACAACATACCAAAATGTATATTTATTTGGGGAAATGACCCAGGGGTTTGTCGGAATACTTATGAGAGAACTGTTGTATTTTAAAAAAAAAAAGGGGGGTTGGGAAACAAACACAGTCTGACAGCCCTTTTTCCGAAAAAAGGGGACCAACGGTGCTGGTAAGTGGGCGGGACCCCCTTCACTCCCGCCCCCCCTGCTCCCGGGAGATGTTTGGGGCTCTCTTTTTTTCAACTTGCTCATGATAAACGTGTGTGTCTTTGAATGTGTGTCTTTTTTTGTTTTTTAAAAATTTAAAGCATTTTTTTGCCGAAACAGACCCGCATAACAGACCCCGGACGTCTTTCCCATAACCGTTTGGGGCATACCATTTAAAAATCAATGCACATAAAATTTTGACCCCGAAAACAAAATTAAACTCTATTTTCAACTAATATTTGGGTAGAGTGCGAAGGAAAAAAAATATTTCGAATTTTTTTTTTTTTTCGGGGAAAAACCCCCTTATATACGCCCCATCACGAAATGATCGTTAGCACATTCCCCCAATTTTGCGCTAGGACCCTTTAAAAAGGCATGTGGGGGTTAAGTTGTTTTTTAAATTTTTTTTTTTTTAATTTTTTAAAAAATTATCCGCTATTCTATTAAAATAAAATATCAAGGATATTTTTTTTTTTTCCTTTTTGTTTTAAAAATGTGTTTTAAAAACCCCCAAACCTTAATTTGAAAAGCTGTTAAAAAAAATAAATTTTGTGTTTCTTTTTTTGTAATTGGCAGTCCCCTTTTTTTAATTTTTTTAAAAACTTTGAAAATTTTTTTTCCGATTTTCAATCGGGTTTTTTTTTGATTTAATAGCCTTTTTATTGCATTTTTAAAAATTGTAAATTTAACTAAAAAAAACCCCCTGGGGCAATGCAAAAAACCCCTTATTGGTGGGCGTTCCCTTTTTGTTTTGGCTGATTCGAACATAAAGAGAGGGCAATAAAAATTGTTAAAAAACTTGGAAGGCTTTTGTTGCAATTAGATTTCAGTGCTTTGGGGGCCCGCCGATAAAGGAAAAAGGAAAGGGGGGTTTGGGTTTTTTCCCGGGGGCGTTTCCAGAC
>JASPKP010001800.1:17500-20000 GCA_030674155.1 Stramonita haemastoma | reverse complement strand
TAAATCGAAGTCCCGTGTGTGCACGCACGCACGCACGCACGCAGCAATATATTGCGCGACCGTGAAAACCTGCTCTGCGTTTCGGAAGAGTAGGTTTGTGTGTGCTGTGCGTGCCAGTGGGGACAGACAACAACATTTTACAAAACTGCATACACATAGGAAATGAATATAAAAGAACAGAATTATCATTGTTTACTCCATCACAATTTGAAATAAAAGAATAATTTAAAAAAAAAAAAGTAAAGCAGCCCTGCCAGGCCTAAAGTAGTCAGAGAGCAGTATAGGATAGGAAGACGGAGAAAAAGAGAAAAAGAGGAAAAGAGGAAAGGAGGATTCCCTCTCCTACTGGACAGGCCTGGAGATCAGTGAAGCACTACAAGAGCAGAAAGACAGAAAGATGGAGATGTCACTGCTTGTCAAGCTATCCCAAGGCACTTGTATGGTCGAGGAAACTTCAGAATATGCTACGTAACTAAACGTGCCTTGTCCTCTTAGCTATTATGATAACTTCTGACATGGTGTGAAGTGCCACATGAAGAACTCATTTCTGAGAAAAAGCGCAAACTATAGCGGTACAGGTACGCCTCATGATCATCCTAAATGGCCCACGCCGTCCTACAGAGAACAGCACAAAGAAGGAGACAAAGACGCAGACAGAGAAAAGATGGGAAGATAGAAAGTGGACTGGCCTTGAGTGGCACAGTTTGCCTCAGAAAGCAGAGGACCGCAGAGAGTGGAGGAAGCTGGTTGCAATATTTGTAAGGGTGTCCCCATGGTCTACAATATTGAGGCATAGGTAAGAGGGAAGATAAAAAAGAGAGATAATGAATGGTAGGGTAAAGTTCTGAGGTTGATTGCAAAAAATAGCATCGATCCAAAACAAGGTCAGACTTGTATAATTCCGCTTTTTTTTTTTTTTTTTTTTTACAAAGTTTCAAGAGTTTCTGGGTTCAAAAAACAAACACGTTGAAAATAGAACAAATATAAAAGAATGGCAAAAAGACCTGCGAAAAACTATGTGCTCCTCTCTCTCTCTCTCTCTCTCTCTCTCTCTCTCTCTCTCTCTCTCTCTCTCTCTCTCTCTCTCTCTCTCTCTCTCTCTCTCTCTCTCTCTCTCTCTCTCTCTCTCTCTCTCTCTCTGCCTACATGTGTATGTGTGCCGCGCGCGCGCGCGTGCGTGCTTGCGTGTGTGTGTGTGTGTGTGTGTGTGTGTGTGTGTGTGTGTGTGTGTGTGTGTGTGTGTGTGCACGTGCGGGATTGCGTGTGTGTGTGTGTTTGCGCGCGCGCACGCGTATGTGTGTGTGCGCGCGCGCGCGCCCGCGCGAGTGCTTCTGTTTCTACGCCTGTTTTTTTTTTTTTTTTTTCTGTGTGTTGACATGCATACGCATAGGTATGTGTATCAACCATCAGGAGAACGAAATAAGTTGGCCCAAGAGACAGGCTCCTGTTGCGGTAACAGACACCTTGTACTTGGTACTACCCAGTCTGCGGGGAACAGATAGTATTTCCCCCACACCCATGGACACCAACTAGCCAGCAGTCCCGCCAAACCACGCCAGTTGACTGAAACCCAAGATCACTTCGTTCACAAACCTTCCTGTGCAGTTGAAAGTGATATCTTACTCCCTCATGCTTGTTTGTCTGTCTGTGTGTGTGTGTCTCTCTCTTTTGGTGTGTGTGTGTGTTGTTGGTGTTGTGGTTGTTGTTGTTGTTGTTGTTGTTGTTGTTGTTGTTGTTGTTGTTGTGTGTGTATGTGTGTGTACGTGCATGTGTGTGTACATGCATGTGTGTACATGTGAATTTATGTGTGTATGTATGTATGTATGTATGTATGTATGTATGTATGTATGTATGTATGTATGTATGTATGTATGTATGTATGTATGTATGTATGTATGTATGTATGTATGTATGTATGTATGTATGTATGTATGTATGTATGTATGTATGTATGTATGTATGTATGTATGTATGTATGTATGCGTGCGTGCGTGCATGCATGCGTGCATGTAAGTATGTATGTATGTATGTCTGTGTGTGTGTGAGTGTATGTATGTATTATGTATGTATGTATGTATGTATGTATGTATGTATGTATGTATGTATGTATGTATGTATGTATGTATGTATGTATGTATGTATGTATGTCTGTGTGTATGTATGTATGTATGTATGTATGTATGTATGTATGCATGTATGTATGTATGTATGTATGTATGTATGTATGTATGTATGTATGTATGTATGTATGTATGTATGTATGTATGTATGCATGTATGTATGTATGTATGGCTATAAGTATTTACCTATTCATCCATCTGTCTGACTATCTATATGTTTATCTACCCCCATCCCTCCCTCCCTCCGTACGTACGCACGTACGTACGTACGTACGTACGTACCTGCCTACCTACCTACCTACCTACCTACCTACCTACCTACCTACCTACCTACCTACCTACCTAACTGCCTGCCTGCCTGCCTGCCTGTCTGCCTGCCT
>JASPKP010001800.1:0-2500 GCA_030674155.1 Stramonita haemastoma | reverse complement strand
ATCATCTTCTCCAAACGTAATACGTTATGTCAAATAATCATGTCCATGCACAAGTGTGTGTATGTGTATGTGTGTGTGTGTTGGGGGGGGGGGGGTATCAGAGTCAAAATCAGTCTTTTATGTTCAGGCGGTACATTGTATAAGCAGTGCAAATGCTTTTTTTTTTTCATCAAGACATTCATCTAAGAAACCATCATATGCATGCAAATGGTAAAGGTAAAAGGTGTCCCATAACCTAGGCGGTCGTGGGGGAGCGAGGCATCAGAGACCTCAGCTTCTCTAGGGGCCAGCATACTGAGGGTGGCGCCCATCTCCTGCTGCTTTATCTTCCCTGACCCTAAAGAGGGCAGGTACCCATTTACATCTGGGTGAACTGGGGCGGGGGGGGGGGGGGCTGTGCTGAAGCCAAGGCGCGCAAACGGTTACCCATCCAACTGGTGACCACGCGCGACACTGCTTAACTTGACAGGGGTTAAAGCAAGCATCTGATCACTGAGCTATCCCGCCCCCATATGCACATAACAGAATAAAAACCCAAACAAAACAAATCACACAAATGGAAAAAAAACTTATCTTTTTTAGAATGCACCCACCAAAGAAGGAAACACAAACGCACACACACACACACATCCACAGCACGCACGTACACACACACACACAAACACCCCTGCACGCACGCACGCACGCACACACACACCACACACACACACACACACACACACACACACACACACACACACACAACACACACACACACACACGGGGGACGGGATAGCATAGTGGTCGAACATCGCGCTCGCAATTTGTTGACCCGAGTTCGATTCCACTCGAGGGGATTTTTCCCCTGGAATTAACATCAGTGCTCACTCCACTCTCCTCATAAGTCTTTCGGATGAGACTATCCCGCCCCCATATGAATATAAGAGAATAAAAACCGAGACAAAACAAGTCACACAAATGGAAAAAAAAAACTTATCTCTTTTTATTTTTCCGAAAGGCTTTTGGGGAGAGTGGAGTCTGCACTGATGTCAAAATCACGTGTGTGTGTGTGTGTGTGTGTGTGTGTTGTGTGTGTGTGTGTGTGTGTTTGTGTGTGTGTGTGTGTGTGTGTGGTGTGTGTGTGTGTGTGTGTGTGTGTGTGTGTTGTGTGCGTGCGTGCGTGCTTGGTGTGTGTGTGTGTGTGGTGTGTGTGTGTGTGTGTGTGTGTGTGTGTATGTGTGTGTGTGTGTATGTGTGTATGTGTGTGCGTGTGTGTGTGGGGGGGGGTTGGTGGGGGGGGGGTTGGTGGGGGGGGGGGTTGTGTTATATATGTGTGTGTGTGTGTTTGCGTGTTCGTGTGTGTATAAAATGCTAGGTTGGTAGTTCTATGCATCCATTAATCATTGAGATCCAGATTATTTTGAGCGGATATGTTTACAGGAAAACAACACACACACACACGCACGCATGTACGTACACACGCACGCACATACACACTTACACACACACACGCACGCACGCACATACAAACTTACACACACCACACTTACACACACACACATACACACACACAAAACACACACACACAACACACACACGCACAACACACACACACACACACCCCACACCACACACACACACACACACACCACACACACACACACCACACACACACACACACACACACACACAGGGTCATATTGAAAGAGACTACAGAGACACAGAGAGAGAGAGAAGAGGGGTGGGAGTGAGAGAGAGAGAGGGGAGAGACAGACAGACAGACAGACAGAGACAGACAGACAAAGACAGAGAGAGACAGAGACAGAGAAACACAGAGAGAGTGGGCTGGAGATTGGGGTGGAGACAGATACTCAGACACACTCAAGCGCCAAAGAGCAGAAAACTGGGGATTAAACACCCTGCGCAAAATAAGTTCCCTTTCGTTATTTTTTCAACTTGAGGAAAATGACAAAACCAAAAAGAAAAAAAAGTGAATTAAATTGGAGAAAAAAATGATTGTAGGCATTGTGTTGAAAAACCTCGGAAGTGCAGTTTTTGCTTGCAAAATGGCGCAATTTTGTTGTTAGTATGATTAAATGCCATGAACACAATTCTTCCAGGGACATGCTTAGGTAATAAAACAAAGCACGAAGAAGAAATGAAGAACAACGGAAAAGGAAAAGAAAAAGGGATGGACCAAATCATTTTGAACAAACGAAATACGTAAAAACGACCAGCAAAAAGAAGGACAATGAAAAAACATGCACACAAATATTAATTTGATTTTCCATCAAATGCATATTGGTCTCTTTCCTTTTCTTTATCACAAAACACACATTTCAGACATTGTTCTCTCATTGTGTTTGTCTGTTTTTTTGTCTATTTTTAACATTTTTTTAATTTACATATATTATATTATTTATCTATATTTATTTATTTTAAAAATATATATATTTATATGTGTATGTATGTATGTTATTTGTATATAAAATATATAAAACCCACACACACACACACACAA
>JASPKP010001799.1:10000-12500 GCA_030674155.1 Stramonita haemastoma | reverse complement strand
AGATTTCTCGGGGTGAAGTTCAGGCTGCTCTCCCTAGGGAGAGCGCGTCGCCACAAGAGCAGTGCCACCTTTTTTTTTTCTTTTCCTCTCTGCAACGGTGTTTGTTTCCCTATCAGACTGGCTTATTTTTTTTACAGAATGTTGCCAGGGACAACTCTCTTGTTGCCGTGGGTTCTTTTAACTGCGCTAAATAATTTTGTGTAACACACGGGACCTCGGTTTATCGTCTCATCCGAAAGACTAGCACCCAGACTACCACTCATGGTCTAATGGATGCGGGGAAAGTTTTGGGCCCAAAACGGGATTCGAACCACCGCACACTTCGACCCGGACTTTTCGCTTTGTAGGCAGGCGCGTTACCTCTAGAGACCATCGATCCACTCACTGAGCCAGGATAAGTGGATGAAACGTTTCATTTTCATACCTAGGATTCATGAAGTTCTGGGTTTGAGCCTCTGCTCCCGTACCTGATGAATCAAGGATGAAGATTTTGTTACGATCTCCCAAGAACACGCAATATTCTGGTTGGTGTTTCATAACCTATGTGGACGTAGGGGAGCAAGGCATCAGAGACGTCAGCTTCTTTGGGGGCCAGCATTTTGAGGGCGGCGCTCATCTCCTCTCCCTCGCTGCTTTTTACCTTCCCTGACCCTAAAGAGGGCAGGTACCCATAAAAAAAAAACAGTTGGGGGAACTGGGAGACTTACTGAAGCCAAAACGCGCAAAACGGTCACCCATCCACTTGGTAACCACGCTTGATGGTGCATAACATTGTGACCATGAAAATAATCAAGCAACATAACGCATGCAGAGCGATACTTTGTTATGCAATGAATCATAAGAGAGACGGCATAAGTTGAAATGTTTTCTCTGTGCCAAAGCTGGGGGGTGGATAATAATCTACTTTCAAGGACCTATGTGCTGTGCCAAATACACCGGCTATACTCCACCTTTAGCTGAAAATGGTGACGCTCCACCACATAATGAGTCGCATTGCATATGAAGTCAAGTTGTAGTTGTTAACATCGTCGTTAATCTGCGATAATAAAAAAAAAGTCTATTCAATACAGAAAACAGATTGAAAATCAGACAATTCTATGAAAAGTTATCATAGACTGAAATCATAGATATGCAGAAATTGTATTTATTTATTTATTTATTTTATTTATTTATTTATATTCATCTTATTCTTTTATATCGAGGATAATGGAATAAGCACTCGTGTGCTTTTTTTTACATCCAGTCCCCGTGTGCATGCAGTTTTTGTAAATCTTGTCATCTGTTCCCACCGGCACACAATGGAATTGACAAAATGAGAAATAGACTAGTTTTTCATTGAAATAGGTGGTCAGAATGAAGACTTGGGTGTCTATAAACGAGTTTATTCAAGCAAAAGGGGACAAACTTTGGTCTTGATACTTCAGCACAAGGCAGAGAAGAGAGGCTATAGTTTTATAATCCATCAAAATCTCAAAATTGGCAACCAACGCCCCACCTGCCTAAAAAGGCGCCTAGGGGAGAAAGTGGGTGAGGTGCAAAGTGACTCATTTCGTGGTGGACCTTTAAGATCAAGAAGATCTTCTACAGGGTACTGCTGTTCGGAAAAAAATTTCTGCTGACTGTAAGCCATTTTAACGAAAGGAAAATGCGTTATGTATCATCATTATAAGGGTTAAGAAGACAGATCCATACTAAGTGGTTATGAGAAAGAGGAAAATGCGCATCATCTGAGAATTTATACGTATTCCTAGGCTGATAATCTTGAATATATACATGTAGGCATATATATATATATATATATATATATATATATATATATATATATATTATATATATACATATATATATATACATACATACATGTATACATACATATATATATATATATATATATATATATATATATATATATATATATATATATATATATATATATATATATATATATATATATATATACATGTATACATATATATGTGTGTGTGTGTGTGTGTGCGTGTGTGTGTGTCGTTGTGTGTGTGTATGTGTGCGTGTATGCATGCGTCTGTGTGTGTATGTGTGTGTGTCTTTGTGTGTGTGTGTGTGTGCATGCGTGTATGCGTGCATACGTGTGTGTGTGTGTTTGTTTGTGTGTGTGTGTGCGTGTGTGTGTGTGTGTGCACATGCCCATACACGCATGTGTGTGACCCTGCGCCTCTGCATTGTCTTCGTGATAGGCACCCCCCACCCACCCACACCATCCCCGCCCCCCACCCCACCCCCAAATAAAAAAAGAAAAGAAAAAAAAGCACCCCCTGTATTAACTTTGTTTGAACTTTTATCACACTTCTGTCTAGGAACGCAGTTATCACAGTATAAATTACCCAGGTTAAAAGGTAACGGTAAAGGTGTCCCATAACCTGTGTGGTCGTAGGGGAGCGAGGCGTCAGAGACTTAAGCTTCTCTAGGGGCCAGCATGTTGAGGGTGGCGCCCATCTCTCTCCCTCGCTGCTTTACCTTC
>JASPKP010001798.1:12500-26264 GCA_030674155.1 Stramonita haemastoma | reverse complement strand
CCACACACACACACACACCCCCCCCAACCACACACCACCCACACACCCCCACACACCCACACAACACACCACACCACACACACCACACAAACCCCCAAAAACGCACAGACAAAAAAACAAACATACAAAAAAAAAACAAAACAGAGAAAAAAAAAACGAAAAACAAACAAAGAAGCAAACTTTACAAACAAAGAAACAAACACAAAACGAACAGACGAAGAAACAAAAAAAAAAGCCAGAATCAAAACAAAGAGTAAATAAAACACAAAAACCCCGGGCGAAATAAGTAAACGCCCTCCTCTCCGCTGGCATCCTCTCTCCCTACAACTTCATTCCCTCCATTCCACCTATCATTTAGCCTTGTACCTATTTCCTAGCCCTTTCTCCACCCCCCCCCACCCCCCCCCCCCCTCTCCCCCTTTTCCCCCTCTCTCTCCCTCTCCCCTCTCCCCCCCTCTCTCCCTCCCTTCCCTCTTCCCCCCCCAAATCCCCTCTCCCCTCTCTCTCTCTCTGTCTGCCCCTCTCCCCCTGACAGTTTCCATTCCTCTTACTTTGTTTTACAGCTTCTGAAACAGCCCTTTATCTTTGTAAACTTTCAACCCCTATTTTTCAAACGTTGGGGTGGGGAGGTGCGTGTGTAACTCCCCCCCCCCCCCCCCCCCATACATTTGTTAGGTGATATTTATTTGTGATATTGATAGTGGGGGGCAAAAGTACCCTATTTACCAAAAAATTTCCCGTAATGTGTAAAAAACATGAATAAGAGATTTTTTTTAAGATAATTTCTATAAACATCAGGTTGGCAAGAATAAACCTTTTTAAGCTATAAAAGATTTGTTTTTGGGGGGAAAATCAAATCAATTACTATCACATACGCGTTGGCGGGACGGGCCGGAGAGAGAGAAGAGAGAGAAGAGAGAGAGAGAGAGAGAGAGAAAGAAAGAGAGAGAGAAGAGAGAAAAAAAGAAGAGAGCCCAAAATTTTAAAAAAAAGCAAAGAAAACCCTACCATTGTAAAAAAAAAAGAAAAATGGGGGGTTTTTTTTGTAAAGGGAAAAACCACAAAATCATGAGGGTTTTTTTTTCCCCGCATACGTAAAGTTCACTTTAAGGGCACAAGCCAAGGGGCATTCAAAAAACAAAAGTTTTTAAATCAGGAAATGACACTACCCAATTTAAAATGATCTCTGACAGCTTTAAAAAGGCAAGCGGAGAAAAAAATACTTGAGCCCAAATACATGGAGTAAAAAATATTGCGTAGTAAAAATGTGAAAAAGGGAAACAACAAGCAACAAAAAAAAAAAAAAAAGGTAGACAAAAAGGGGGGGGGGCAGAAGACTAAAACAGCTACATGTTTCCCCCAAAAAAAAAAAAAGCCTTTATTTTTAAATAATATATATTTTTATATTTTTATATATATAAAAATAATATATATATATATAAAATATATATATAAAAAAATTTTTATATATAAAAAAAAGGATGTACGTCAAGGCGGGGTCATTTTCACATTTTTCCCTTTTTTCCCTTTTTCCCCTTTTCTTTTTTCCACCTTTGGGCCTATTCCTTTTTTCTATACGACTAAAAAACCCAGGGCAAAAGGGGGTTGACCCTGGAAAAATTATTAGAAAAAAATCCACTCTGATAGGGAAATGAATACAGTTCAGGGCAGGAAAACAAATGGGTGGCGCTGCACTTTTAGCGACCCCCCCCCCCCCGGGGGAGCAGCCCGAATTCCACGCAAAAATCTGCTTTACCAAAAAACAAATACAAATATCTGTTCCCTTCCTTCATTCTTTCCCTCCTTCTTTTTTTTTTCCCTTTCCCTTTTTCTGTCTCTTCCTTCCTTCCTTCCTTCCTTCCCCCCGTTTTTTTTTCCTTCCTTTCTTTTCCTTTTTTTCCCCTTCCTTTCCTTTTTTTTTTCTTTCATTTTTTTTTTTCTTTTTTTTCCCTTTTTTTTTTTTTTCCTCAAAAAACCCCCCTCCCTTTTTAAAAATCCCCATTTTCCTTGTTTTCCCCCTTTAAAAAAAAAAAAAAGATCGTTTAGTTTTTTTCTTTGTGAGTTTTTTTTTTGGGTTTTAAAACTACATAAATATGTGTTTTTTTACAAAAAATAAACCCCCCTTTCCCCAAGCAAAACAAGTAAAAAAAGCCAAGCAAAAAAAACCCAGAAACAAAAACAAAATGCACAAAAACTAAATCTTTCAAACAACTATTGTACAAAAAAGGATCAAAAAAAAAAAAAAAATTTTTTGATTTCAGCAAAGTTTTTTGTGCTTAAAAAAATTTTTTCCCCAAAAAAATTTTTTTTTTTAGGTCGAAACGTGCATAATGTAAGAAAAAAGTAAAAAAAAAACAGGTGAAAGCAAGTGTTTTTAAGGGCCCTTACATTTCCCTTCCCCAAAGGGGAATCGTGTTTATTTTCCCCCAAAAACCGGCTTCTTCATTTCCAACCTGGAATCGAGTCATGAGCTCATACAGGGTTTTTGTCCAAAAAAAAATAGATTATATAGCCATGTTTGTAAACCCACATTTTTTTTTTTTTCCCCCTTTTTTCCCTTGGGTTTTTAAAATTTTTTTCTCTCCCCTTTTCTCCTCTCTCTCTCTCTCCCCTCTCACTCTCTTCTCTCTCTCCTCTCTCCTTTTCTCTCTCCCCCCTCTCTCCCCCCTCCCCCTCTCTCCCTTTTCCCCCCCCCTCCTCTCTTTTCTCTCCTCTCTCTCTCTCTCTCCCTCTCTCTTTTCCCCCCTCTCTCCTCTCTTTTTTCTTCTCCCCCCCTCTCTTTTCCCCCCCTCCTCTCTCCCCCTCTCTCTCCCCCCCCTCCCCCCCAAATCCTCCTCCCCTCTCCTCTCTCTCTCTCTCTCTCTCTCTCTCTCTCTCTCCCCCCCCCTCTCTCTCCCCTCTCTCTCTTCCCCTTTTCCCCCCCCCCCCCCCCTTTTTCCTTGGGGTTTTGGTTTTGTTTTCCGGGGCCACCAAAACTGGATAACACTAGTTTGTAACACTTCTTTTCTTCATTAAAAAAAGACACCTCCTCCTCCTCCTCCCCTCTTCTCTCCCCCTTTCCCCCCTCTCCCTCCTCCCCTCTCTCCTCCCCCTCTCTCTCTTTTCTCCCCCTCCTCTCTCTTTTTTGTCTAGGGTCTCTCTTTTCCCCCTGTCCCCTTTTTTCCCCGTCTCGTCTCTGTTTTCTCTGCCCCTCTCTCTCCCCTTTTCCCCTTCTCTCCCTCCTCCCCTGTCTCTGTCTGTCGTCTGCCCCGTCCCTCTTCCTGTCTGTCTACGTCCTCTCTCTCTCTCTCTCTCTCTCCTCTTTTCCTCTCCCCCCTCCTCCCTCTCTCTCCTTTTCCCTCCCCCTTCCCCCTCCTCTCTCTCTCCTCTCCCCTCTTTTCCCCTCTCCCCTTTTTTTTTAAACACTAGGATGTTTTAAAAGTAACTTTTTTTTTTTTTTCTTTTTTTTTTTCTTATTTTTTTTAAATTTTTTTTTTATTTTTTTTTGTATATCTTTTCCCCCCCCCCCCCCCAAAAAAGGATATTATTAAATTTCCCCCCCCCCTTTTTTTTTTTTTTTTTTTTTTTTTTTTTTAATCCAAATGTATTTTTTAAATTAAAAGTTAATTTTGACAGGGGTGGTTTTTTGATTTTTCTCATTTTTTTATTTCTCTTGTTTTTTTATTTACCCTTCCCATTAACACTTTTCTTTTTTTTCCAAAAATCAAATCTTTTTTTTGTGACTTCTGATTTTGGTTTTTTTGAACGGGGTTTTTTTTAGTCCCCCTTACCATTATAGTGCTTTTTTCTTGTTGTTTTTGGGGTACTGCGAAAAGTTTCATTTTTTAAAATCCTTTCAATTTGATGAAATTCCCCAAAAAGGGGGCGGGACTATGAAAAAAAAGCCCCCACGAGTTTTTATAAATTATCCCGAATAAAAACTTTCCTTTGGGCCTGCCTCCCTTTGGGCCTTTGTCTCCCCCTTTCTCTCTCTCTCTCCTCTTTTTTCCCTCCCCTCCACTCCTCCTCCTCTCTTTTCCCCCCTCTTCCTCTCCCCCTTTCCCCTCCTCTCCCCTCTCCCCTCTCTCTCCCCCTTCCTACCCCCCCCCCCCTCTCTCTTTTGGGGGCCCCCCCTTGCCTTAATTTTTTTGATAATTTCACTAGGTTTTTGGGGGGTCGCCCACCAAAATTTGATAACACTATTTTTTTAAAAACCACTTCTTTTTTTCATTAAAAAAAGACACCTCTCTCTCTCTTTCTTCTTTTCTCTTTTTCTCTCCCTCCCCCTTCCTCTCCCCCCCCCCCTTCTCCTCTTCCTTTTTCCCCCTCCTAAACGTCTCTCTCTCCCCCCTCTCCCCCTCTCCCCCTTTCCCCCTCTCTCTCTCTCTCTCCCTCTCTGGTGTTTCTATCCTTTTTTCTCTTTTTTTCTCCTCTGTCCCCGTCTCTGTCTCTCTCTTTTCCCCCTCCTCTCTCTCTCTCTTCTCTGTCTCTGTCTCGTCTGTCTGTCTGTCTGTCGTCTGTCGTTTTTCCCTACGCCCTTTTCTCTCCCCCTCCCCCCTCTCTCCCCCCTCCTCTCTCTCCCCCCCTTCCTCCTTCTCTCCCCTCCCTTTTCCCCTTTCCTCCCCTCCTCTCTCTCTCTTCCTCTCTGCCCTCCTCTGTCCCTCTTTTTCTTTTTCTCTCCCGTGTGTGTGTGGTGTGTGTGTGTTGTGTGTGTTTTGTGGTGTGTGTGTGGTGTGTGTTGTTTTGGGGTGGGGGCGTGTGAAGAGAGACATAGACAAACCCAAAGAACAGAGAGAACAGAGAGAACAGAAGAACAAGAGAGATAAGAAGGTTCAAATTTTTTTTAGTCTCAAGAAAACCCATAAAATGGCATTTTGAACCCCCAATGAAAGGAAAGAACAGCCCATAATCGAGAGAGAGTTTACAAGAGACAAGGCAGGACAACAGAATAGAACAGAGATAAAAAAGGAGACAACAACAGACAAAAAACGAACAAACAGAAATAAAATAAAAAAAAAATTTTAAAACGAACCCCGACAGAACCCAACACACACACACACACCACACACACACACACACACACACACACACACACACACACACACACGCACCAACCCCACAACAAACACACAAAAACCCACCAACCACCACCAAAAACCACCCCACCCCCACACAACACACACTCACTACAACACACACACACCACACACACACAACACACACACACACACACACAAAACCACCACACACACACCAACCACACCCACACAACCACCCCATCCCCACCACCCCACACAAAACCCACCCCTCCACCCCCCCCCCCCCCCCCATACCCCCCCCCCCCCCCCCCCAACACCCCCACCCCAACATAAAAAAAAAATAATCAACTCAGAGGGTCAAACCCGGAGGCGCGGTATATGGAATGACGGAACGACACATCCTGAAACGGGTTTGGGGAACAGACAAGGGAAACCCCTTTGCGGCCCCTGAGAAAACCCCCCTTTGCAGATCCGGGGGTTTGGGGGTATCAGACAACTCTGGTCCTTTTGTCCCTGTCTATCGGGGGGGCCCCCTTTTGGGGGGCCCTCCACACACCACGGGCCCCCCCCCGTTTTCCTAAACCTCACAAACGGGGGAAGTCTAAATTTCTAAGAAGCACGGGAAAAAAATTTTTCCCCCTTTTCTTCTCCCTTCAATTCTCACACACAAAAATTACCCCTGTTTTTTTTTTGCCTGGGGAGCTTTTGTTAGGGGGATTAAGTCGGGAAAAAAAAAACGTGAGTTTTGTCCTTTTTTGGGAAAAATTGACTTTTGGCCCAAAAAATATTGGGGAAACACTTTTTTTTTTCTGAGATAGGTCCGACTTAAAAGGCATTTTTCAAAAAAAATAAACAAAATTTTTTTTCAAATCCAAAGGGATTGTCACTGAGTTAATTTTTTTAGGTTTTCTTACTTTAAAGGTTTCTTTCAAAAAAAAGAAAACTTTTAAAATCAAAAAGGGGTTTGTCACGATTGAAACTGAGTTTTCTTTTCTTTGTTCATCCCCTCAAAGGGATGTTTTGATTTTTTTTTTTCATTTGTAAAAAAAGAAAAAACCATTTAGGAAAGCGTGGTTTGACTCCCCGGCCGCTTTTTTGGGCAAAAAAAATGCCATACCCTTAAAAATGTGGGGTGTATTTTTCCCCCCTTACCCCTGTGAAAGCCAGCACAGCTGTTTTTCCCCGGGGAAAACTCTCCGTGAAGGCTCAGCCCCTTTTAAAAGGGGAAAACCCCAAAAAGCATTGCGTGAAAAGAAACAGCTATTCCCCGATGACCTTTTTTTTGACCCCCCGGGGGGGGTTGCCCCTTTTGCATAAACAGTGGGTTTTTTGGGGGTTCCCCCCCCCCCCCCCCCCCCCCTTTCCTTTTTTTTTCTAACACAAAAGTCTACTTTAAAGGAAAAAAGATTTTTCAATTTTTGGGGAAAGACCAGAAATTCCTTTTTTACCGACTGGGGTTTTGCAAACTAATGTTTACGCATAATTCATGAGAACTGATTTTTAGTATTCTATTTTTCCCCCATAAAAAAAGCAACACTTTTAAAAGATTTTGTCACCACAGTGCCCCTTTTTTTCAAAAAAATTTTAGATCAGATTCCCCAAAATCCCTTTTCACACTCACTTGCCGATCCTTTAAATTCCGGGGAAAACCCCAAGACAAAAAAACCCTAATATCAACGCCAAGGCCAGCTCCCCCTGACACAATATTAAAAAAAAGTAATAACCCCCCTTTTGCCTTTTCCCCCAAAAAAAGGGATCCATTACTCTGCATTTTATGGGGCCCAACAGAAATTCTGTCAGTGGGGCAATGTTTTGTGAAAAAAAAAAAAAACTCGTTTGATTAAAAAAAACAAAAATTTAAAAACAACTTTAATTTGTTTTAAACCCCCCCCCCCCCCCCCCCCCAAAACCCCCCCCCCTAAAAAACTCATTTTTTTGATTGTGAGGGGGGGCTTTTGACGATTTAAGCAAGTTGCAATCCACTTTACGATCTCTTTTAAAAATTTTTTCCCGAGGACCAGGGTAAAGACTTTTCCAGACCATTGGGCAAACCTCCTTTCCCTGTGGGTCGCGCCCTTTCATAACGTGTGGGGCAATTCAGTCAGTTTTTGTCTCCTTTCTTTCCTTCTGAAACCAACAAACCCCAATCTTTTTGAGGACATCACCCCACTAGCTACTCTTTCTTTTCTTTTCCCTTTTCCTCTTCCCTCTATATATATCCCCCCGGGGGCCTCTGTGTAGAAACCCGCGGGTTTGCAGATTGAGAATTATCTACATGAATTGGGAAAGTATTTGGGGCATTTTTCCCCTCCCCCTCTCCCCCTCTCTCCCTTCCCCCCTCTCTCCTCTCCTTTTCCCCCTTCCTCCTCCTCCCTCTTCTTCCTCTCTCTCTCTTGTGTGCGTTGTGGTCTGTGTGTCTGTGTTGTCTGTGTTTTGTGTGTTGTTGTGTCGTTTTCCCCGTGTTGTCTGGTGTGTCTTTTTTGTTTTGGGGGATAAATCACATCAACTTCTGACTTCTTTTCCTGTGTTTTTTTGTGACCAAACAGTGACAATTAAAAGCCCCCCCCCCCCCCACCCCCACCCCCCCTGCCCCATTTTTTTTCCCATTCTGGCTGACTATGTTCTGACAATCACCTTCCAAAATTTACAACCCTCTGCAGTCATACCTGCCTGGTACAGCATCACAAGGGTCCCTTACACCCCCCCAGCTACTTTTAGAATGGTTATGATAACAACAATGTTAAATTTAAGCGTATAAAACCCACACCTTAGAGACATAGCAGCGCTGCGAAGAAGAAAATTAAAAAGAAAGTGACAGGAAGGGAGGGTTAACTTACCAATTACACATTTTCAACACAACATAATTATGAAAAAAAAACACACTCGCAAATTATGCATCGCCGAAACAACACACCCAACACCACCACGCACGCACGCACGCACGCACGCACCACGCCCCAAAACACACACACACACATTATATATATATATATATATATTTTTATATATATATATATATATATATAAATATAATAAATATTTTATAAAAATATTAATATTTTAAATATATACACCATTATAAGTAACGAAACAAAAAACTTTCTGTCACACACAACATCGGCTTTTCTTCTTTTCTCCCTGTCTGCCCAACTTCGTCTAATATCACTAACAGTGAAAAACGAAAACTAAAGAACGAAGCGCGCGCGCGCGCACACACACACACCACACACACACACACACACACACACACACACACACCACACACACAAACAAAACACACACACACAACCACCACCACCACCACCACCACTACACGCACCCACTCCCCCCCACAAACACACCATCCCCCACCCCATCCATCCCCCCACCACATACACACATACACAGACACCTACAAGCTAAGTATAGTAGCTCATTCAAAAGGGAAAAGAGGGAACCCCTGCCCACCCTGTCACCTACAGAAGTGGCAAGGATGCCTACGATGACCTCCAAACCCCACGCTGACCCACTACAGCAAGGGTCCCGCGAGTCCCCCTATCCCCATATCACCCCCCGTTTACCCCTGTACCCTTCTTTCATAAGCTGATGGTCCACCTGCCCTGGGCACGTGACGTAGGGGAACCCCAAAACAGAGAAGTTCCATAGCTCTAAAAAAAAACAAACCCCTTGGAGCTGAAGAAACTGGAAACCTAGGCTAAGCCTGACCTAACTAACGTTTTCTGCTTGTGTCCGTTATTGGGGTTATATATATATATCTGCAGTGGGTGTGCACGTGTTCAGTCACTATACAACTTTCCACAGACTGATCAGTGAATATGACGATCATTTTTTTTTTAAAATAAGGTCCTATTTGTAGACAAGGCTTTTCTTTTGTCAAGATAATTTAAAAGGGACACATTCGTACCCAAAGCTTTCTTTTATCAAGATAAAAAGGCCATATTAGCAAACAGGGCTTTGTTTAATCAGGATAAAAAGGCACCCTTTGCCACAAGGCTTAGTTTATCAAGACTAAGGCACACATTTTGCACTCAAAGGCTTAGTTTATCAAGATTAAAGCACACTTTGCACTCAAGGGTTTAGTTTATCAAAAATAAAGCATACATTTCCACCCAAGGCTTTTCTTTTATCAAGAATCAGCACACATTCGCTCCCAAGGCTTTCTTTTATCAAGATAATAAGGCACATAACACTAAGGGCTTTGGTTTATCAGGAATAAAGCACACATTTGCCACAAGGTAGGCTTTGGTTCCATGTCGTGTCCCACCTGAAAAACTTTTCCAGTGAATGGGAGCAAAACCAACATCAACTCAAGTGCAAAAAAACATCCCTCAAAAAAAGACATTAGAGGCGGTTCGAACCCACAAGCTAAACAACCCAAAACTTTAAACACTAGGCTACTGCGACCTTTTGCCACTCCACACTACTATCTAAAACTACCACATAAAAACAGAACAAATAAATTAATACAGTCCTTAAATCAGAAAGGTCTTTGACTTCAGCCCATGCGTCAGTCTATAGAAAGCTGGGTGGTTCAAAACAGCACACTTGAGGGAGAGAGTACCCCGTCAGGCCAGTTAGATCTACAGGCTACTGGCAGTCAGTGCCAACTTAACCTCCACCCACACACCCCCCCCCCCCCCCCCCCCCACCCCTCCCTCCCCCCCCCTTCCCACACAGACACAGACAAAAACACCCTTCCTTATACCAGTGTGGCTTTTAGCGGGTACCTCACTCTTTGCCGTCATAAACTTCCCTACACTGTGTTTTCATGGGACTAGTCTCAGTTTGTCTCTTTAAATATCAGAGTGTGTGTGGGGGGGAAATGAGGGATGGTGGGTAGGAAGGAGGGTGAATGTGTTGTGGGGGTTTGGGGGGGGAGGGTGGGGGGAGATAAGTGTAGTGTGTTGAGGGGGGTGATAAGTGTGGGGTGTGTGTGTGTGGTGTGTTGTGTTGTGTGTGTGGGGTTGTGTGTGTGTGTGTTTTGTGTGTGTGTGTGTGTGTGTTGTGGGTGTGTGTGTGTGTGTGGTCTCCCCATAAGTGGTTCTACTTAATCAATCTTTTTCAATGTTTTTTCTTCCAGCCAGGCAATGTTGATGGCCTGGGTTTGTAAAACAGGGGGCTATAATTTTTTTTAGTGTGTATTTCAACAGAAACTGGCAATTTAGACAAAAAGCTGCAAAGACGGCTTGTAAAAAATAAAATTAATCTTACACAACTGGGAATCGAACACAAAACCTCCGAGACGCAAGCAAGCATAAACCCCAGCTACAACCTACATCACAACCATTTATACCATATGCAGCCTTTTCATTCACCTTCTCCAACTTTGATTCTGTCACTCAAGTTAAACGTCTACTAAAACCCTTGCGGCATTTGTTCCTATATGTTAATAATCTTCCCGTAGATTAGAAGAAGGGACATTCTTGACACACAACGCCTAAACCGATGCCAGAATACTAAAACTCCACATAATGCCCTTTCCACCGTCTAAACACTCTACACCAAAGAAAAAACCAGAATAATAAACCGGCCTTTAAAATTTCATTTTCACCGGGGGTTAACGAAGAATTTGATCTTGAAAAACCATTTATCTTTATCAACTTTTTTATTTTTTTCTTTAAAAACGAGGTTAAGGGAAAATAAGCACTCATATGTTTTTTTTTACATCCATCCCTGAGTGTCTGCAGTTTTGTAAATCTTGTCTTTCCATTCCCACCGGCACACAAGGGCATACCTTAAAAAGCGGAACAGGATTAAACGTGGCGCAAGATAGTTCTGCACACAATGGCATACTCTTACGAAAAGCGAACAACGATTTAACATTGCGCAAGATGTTCTGCGTGCTTCGCACACGGGGCCTCGGTTTATAGTCTCACCCGAACACTTTTGGGGAAGAAAGTCAGTACTGATGTTAACTCCAGAGGAAAAAATCCCCTCCAACGGGAATCGAACCTGGGTCGTCAAATTGCCAGCGCAATGTTCTGACCACTAGGCTACCCCCCTCCCCCCCCCCCCCCCCTTCAACCATGACAAGAAGAATGCTTTAGCCACTCCACTTGCCTTTGTACACTATCTCAGCAGTACCCTACAGCGAAGTCTACCTGTATAATAATGACTTGCACTACTGACTCCGCTACTCCACTCAGGCCCACCACTGTCCCCTGCCCGCACGCAAACATCTCGAGCACACGTTAATCCTGTTTCCGCTTTCGTAAGAGTAGGCCATCGTGTGCTGGTGGGAACAGATAACAAGATTTACAAAAACGGCATGCACATGGGAACTGGGATGTAAAAAAACAAAAAAAGCACTCGAGTGCTTATTCCATTATCCTCGATATAAAAGAATAAATAAATAATAATAAAAGATCACCTCACTTCTTTCTAGTCAGATCCTAGAGAGCTAGGCCTAGTAGAGTAGAGCTATTATGCATTCACAGCACTCTTTATCTCTTTGCAGTGCTAGCCGGTTACTGTAGTACAAGGCTTGGTGTTTATTGAATGTGAAGACAAATAGCTCGCGTGCTTCAACTTCAGGCATGCTAGCCAGTTCATGGGGAATAATGAAAAGGTGTTGAAATACTGTCGGATAGTTTACCTGTATCAAATGCTCTTTGCGATATTCAGTAACAAATTCTACAGCGCACTATTGCGGGAGGAAATCTTGTCTACATTGTTTTTTTTGTTTTTTTACAACCTGGCGAAGAATGGGGAGGTGGAGCGGAATGCTGCAGGATGGAGCTCTTGGAGCGCAGCACGCAGCGCAGCTACAGATCGCAACCAGGGAGAAATGATGTCCAAGCCTTATGTGCCTTCTGGCACGGGAAGAATTAAGGTTAAGGTTAAGGAAAATACTGATTAAAAAATCTAGAAAACTCGTACTGCAAATCAATAAGCCATTAATCTATTTTCTCCTGCAATTCTGAATAATCAGTCAATCAATCAATGATATTTAAATATCGGTCGGCTTAAGGTCTGGGAAGAAGATCAATGTTAATAATCTGACAAGAAAAATTAATGTGACCAAAGTCTGCGATAGTGTGTGTGTGTGTGTGTGTGGTGTGTGTGTGTGTGTGTGTGTGTGTGTGTGTGTGTGTGTGAGTGTGTGTGTGTGTGTGTGTGTTGTGTGTGTGTATGTGAGTGTATGTGTGTATGTATGTATTGCGTGTGTGTGTGTGTGTGCGTGTGCGTGTGTGTGTGCGTGCGTGCGGCGTGCGTGCGTGCGTGTGCGTGTGCGTGTGCGTGTGCTGTGCGTGTGTGTGTGTGTGTTTGTGTGTGTGCTAACACCCAGACCAGATGAATCAGTTAATCATCAGAGTATTAGCTGTGGCTTTTGCCAGCCTCTGATCCTCAACCCCCTTACGACACAACTCACAGAGCTTATCACAAGTCCGCAAACGAGCAAGCATTTGCAAACAAACAAACAAACAAACAAACAAAGAGACAAATAAACAAAGAAAGAGACAAACAAAGAAACAAACACACGTAAATTAATGATAATATCACACTTTTTTCTTACCTTGATATAATCTACCCTCTGTTTTGTTTTTGTTTTGTTGTATTTCTTTCTTTTGTTGGTATTTATTGTTGTTGCTGTTGTTTTCTTTTCTGGTTATAATCCAAGTAATATGGACGTGTTATGTTCTTGCTTCATTTCATTTCTTATGATGTGATGTTATGAAGCTGCAGGGCTGTTTTTGTATACATCTACCTCCAAGAGTACTGTTTATAGTTCATGCTTGTTTGTACTCATAATTATTTTACATGTTGCCGCTATGTTGTTTTGACCTAATAAAATTATGTTTTAACCAAACACACGCGTAAGAATAAAAAAAGAAAATAAACAGAAAGAAAGAAAGAAAGAAAGAAAGAAAGAAAGAAAGGAACAAAGAAAGACAGACAGACAGACAGACAGACAGACAGACAGACAGACAGACAGACAGACAGACAGAAAGAAAGAAAGAAAGAAAGAAAGAAAGAAAGAAAGAAAGAAAGAAAGAAAAAAGACAGACAGAAAGAAAGACAGAAAGAAAGGAAGACAGAAAGAAAAGAAAGAATAAAGAAAATAAAAAAAAGAAAGAAAACAAACAAAGAAAGAAGCAAACAAACAAACACATAAGCAAACAAGCAAGCAATGTGTGGGAAAAACGTGACCCTGACTCGAACAACTATGACCCAGTTCTCAAAGAGGAAACCATCTACACAGGTTGACAGCCATTCCACTTGGAAACGCTCTTTGAACAAAATTCTCTACATATACGAACATGAACTGGGCACTTGAGAGAGTATTTCAGGATCATCCCCTATCTTCACCGCCTATTAATGTAATATTCCAGCTTTTTTTATTGAAGGTTTCTAGGTTTGAAGGGAATTTTCTAGATGTTTTCGATGTTCACATGTTGAACATTTCCATTTCTAGTCCAAAGAGGGTTCACTTTGTTCTCTTTTTTCCTATTTGTTTTTGTTTTTGCTTTATTTTTGTCTCAGTTTTGGATTCCTTGGCATATAAAGCCTTCACAAAACAGACCTCATTATCAGCACTATTCTGCTGTATTCTCTGTGGTCAATGTTTAGAACATTACTGTTAATGACACCCTCCGCCCTCCCCATCACATACATACATAATGTACCCGCACACATGCGCGCGTGCGCGTGCGCCCCCCCCCCCCCCCCCTCCCCCCACATCCTTGGGGTGATACTATAAACCAAAGTCCCGTGTACGAATGCACGCAGAACAGCTTGAGCACAC
>JASPKP010001798.1:0-5000 GCA_030674155.1 Stramonita haemastoma | reverse complement strand
GTGTGTGTAGAGAGAGAGAGGGGGATAGGGGTGGTAGAGAGATGTAGAGTAGGGGGGGAGAGAGAGAGAGAGAGAGAGAGAGAGAGAGAGAGAGAGAGAGAGAGAGAGAGAGAGAGAGAAGAGAAGAGAGAGAGAGAGAGAGAGACAGAGAGACAGAGAGAGACAGAGAAGACAGAGACAGAGAGAGAGAGAGAGAGAGAGAGAGAGAGAGAGAGAGAGAGAGAGAGAGAGAGAGAGAGAGAGAGAGAGAGAGAGAGAGAGAGAGAGAGAGAGGAGAGAGAGAGAGAAGGATAACAATAACGATGACTAAAATGCTATTTACTGAGGATTATAGATGAAACACAGTAACTTAACTTACGTTTCATCCAGACCTAAATAAAATGATAGAGAGAGACAGAGAGAGACAGACAGAGAGAGAGACAGAGAGACAGAGACAGAGACAAGACAGAGACAGAGAGAGAGACAGAGAGACACACAGAGAGACAGAAGCAGAGACAGAGAGAGACTCACACAGCGAGACAGAGAGATACACACAGAGAGAGACAGAGAGATACACAGAGAGAGAACAGAGAGAGAGAGACAGAGAGAGATAGAGCCGCAGGTAAGGTAAGCTAGTGTCACAGAGCTCTTGAGGCGAGGCAATGCTTAAAGCACTGGTCTGTCGCCCACACTGACTTCATTAATCTGTACTGGGTGATTCCAGAGGACAGGCAGAGTGGGGAGAGAGAAGGGGGGGGGGGGGGGGGTAAAGTTCGCTGACTTCCCACCACGACGTATTATCTTTGCTCCAACCAAGAATAGCCATAATATGCTTGTCTGACAAATATCCGTCATCTACCTCTTTCTACATCTGTCTTTGCCTACCTCTGTCTCTCTCTGTTTAACTCAAGACTCCCCTCTTTCTGTTTGTCTGTCTGCTTTTCTGTCTCTGCCTCTGTCTCTCACTATCTCTGTTCTCTCTGTCTCTGTCTCTTCTCTCTCTCTCTCTCTCTCTCTCTCTCTCCTCTCTCTCTCTCTCCTCTCTCTCTCTCTCCTCTCTCTCTCTCTCTCTCTCTCGTCCTATCTCTCTCTCTCTCTCTCTCTCTCTCTCATCTCTCTCTCTCTCTACTCTCTCTCTTCATACATATCTATCCTAATTATTAATAATATATAGATAGATAGATAGATAGTATAATAGATATAATAGATAGATAGATAGATAGAGATAGATAGATAGATAGATAGATAGTGAGAGACCATATGTATATGCATATACACATATAAACACACATGTTAAATCCAGTTCCGATTTTTGTAAGAGTAGGCCATTGTGTGCGGTGGAACAGATAGTAAGATCTACAAAACTGCATATACACACGGGACTGTATGTAAAAAAAAAGCACATGTGGGTGCTATTCCATTATCCTTGATAGAAAAGAATACATAAATTCACGCACATCACACACACACAACACACAACACACACACACACACACACACAACAACACACACAACACACACACACACACACACACACACACCCAACACACACACACACAACACACACACACACACACACACACACACCACACACACACACACCACCACACACACATACATAAAAATATATATATATATATATATATATATATATATATATATATATATATATATATATATATAATTTCTTCTCTTTTCCATTTTTTATCGTTTCATTTTCTTTCTCCCTCCTGCCCCCATCCCCCTCCCCCACCCCCCCCACCCCCCACCCCCCCCCCAGCGTATTTCATGTTCATGTTTCTTCCGATATTTCAGCCTATTTCTCTACCAACACTTCTAGGCCTACTACCACTTCCCAGTTCTACGGCCTTCAAACCAAACAGTCTTGCCTACCTGTTTAATCTTCAACCACGGTCCACATTAACTACAGTACTGCTCAGTGTGTTTTGTTTGTCTAGGTCTTTCGCACTGCCTCTCTCCTGCCTAGTGCTCTACTAGGCCTAACAGCGTTTTGAAGAGAGTAAAACCACATAGATCTATTTATTTATGTATGTATCTATTTATTTATTTACTTTTTTTTTAAAAGTTTATTTCAAGGATAATGGAATAAGTACTCATGTGCTTTTTTACATCCAGTCATTGTCATACTCTTACTTTTTATTTGTTTTTTTTTTATATATTTTATTCATTTATATCAAGGATAATGGAATAAGTACGTGTGTGTGTGTGTGTGTGTGTGTGTGTGTGTGTGTGTGTGTGTGTGTGTGTGTGTGTACATGTGTACGTCTGTGCGTGTGTGTGTGTGGTGTGTGTGTGTGTGTGTGTGTGTGTGTGTGTGCGGGCGCACGCGTATGTGCCCTCTATCAGGTATCCACGCACGCAAGCTCTCTCTCAATTCACGCAGATATTTAAGCCTATTATAAACCAAACACTACTTTACCGCCCAGTTCTCTAGTCTCAAAAACCCAAACCCACTTGCCTACAGGTCTAGTCTTCAAGCAGGGCCCACATGACAGTATTGCTCTGTCTGTTTGTCTAGGTCTTTTTACGCTGCCTCTCTTCTCCATTGTAAAGTGTGCTCTACAAAAAGCGTTTTCAACTCTGTTGACTCTGTGCACACACACACACACACACACACACACACACACACACACACACACCACACACACACACACACAACAACACACACTCTCTCTCTCTCACTCCATCACTCTCACACCACCTCTCTCCCTCTCATCCTCTCTCTCTCTCTCTCAATCATATATACACACACAAACACACACACACACACAACACACACACACACACACACACACAAACACACACACACACACACTCTCTCTCTCTCACACACAACACACCAAACACACAAACACCTCTCCCACATCAATCTCTCTCTCTCCATCCCTGGACATCTCTCATCTCAATCTCTCCTCCCTCTCGTCTCTCTCTCCTACTCTCCCACACACACAACACACACACACAACACAACACACACACACACACACACACACTCATGCACGTACGTACGCACGCACGCACACACACATACACATACACACACAAACACACACACACACGAGGCCCTCCCTAACTTGCCAGGACTAGACACTGTGTGGTGTGATCACACGCGCACACACACACACACACACAAACACACAAACACACACACACAAACACACACACACACAAACACACACACAAACACAAACACAACACACACACACACACACCACACACACACACACACACACACACACAAAACACACACACAAATACATACACACACACACACACACACACACACACACACACACACACACAAACACAACACACACACACACACACACACACACACACACACACACAGGCCTTCCCTAACTGCCCAATACTAGACTAGACGCTGTGTGAGTGATAGGGGGCCTATAGTATTAGGCACTTCAGGCACTGCAGATTACGCTATAGGCTACTATAGGCTACTGGCTAGCCAGCCTGACCACTGTGTAGTCAGCCAGGGTACGCGCCAAGACAACACAAGCATTACAGCTGAATGGCTTGACTTGATTCCCCCCTTAGCCTAGCCTAACTTCTGGAATAGACCTTGGGGCATTGAACTGAGAGTCTGAAGGTGTTCTATTGAGTGCAGGAATAGAAGTCCAGTCTAGCGGTAAACTTGGAATGTTCCCCTTCTTCAGCCTGCCTTTTTTATCTTGAAGCTAATGAAAGTACATTTTTGTCATCCGTTCCAACCGGCACACAATGGCCTACTACTGAGTACTTTGGGCTTCTTCAGGGTGGGAGGGAAGATATGTGGGTTTCCGCTTGATTTATATGATGATCGTGGTAATAATAACAATGTTAGCCTATGTGGAATTTATATCATTAGCTTAGCGTGGATTTTTTGTAAGGCAACAAATCAAAATGCTTACATTTAAATCATTTACACGCATACAACCGTCCACAGATATGATTAATAAATATCAGATTTAAACGCACATACACATACGCGCGCGCGCGCGCGCGCGCCACACACACACACACACACACACACACACACACACACACACACACACACACACACACACACACACACACACACACACACACACAAGCGAACATTCTAATATTCAGCTGGGATTCTTTCAAAACAAACACACACCTTGAACTGAACTAGATTTTTCTGGCAGTGTGTTGTGGGGGGAATTAAATCGGGTGAAGTCCATACCTCTTCCAGTTCGCCCTGTGGGAATGCCTGGGGCCTGACAGTATAAATCGCAGCAACACCATCTGGAAATTCTGTGTTAGGAATTTCCTCTTTTCTCTCCCTCTTTTTTGTGTCTGCCTTGCTCCTTTTCTTCCTGCCACCTCCCTCCTTCTTACCTATTTCCCGCTTTCTTGATCCATTCTCCTACAATGTGTAGGAGAAAAGGTGTTTCCACCAAGACTTAAAAAGATAACAACTGTGTCGCCTCGCCAAAGTCGGATGTGCCTGTGACAGCAGCACAACGCTTTTTTTGATTAAATGATAAGACAAACAATAGTTGCTGTTTTCTGTGTGTTCAGTGACGAATCAGAATACCTCTCTAGGTCAAAGGTTGTATGCTAGGCTATCGACCGAAGCTGGTCAACTGGCTTTAGAGACAGGGATGGGTCTTTGATATGTGTGCAATGCATAATGTTCTGCTTGCCTTTCCACTTGAAACTTTGGTTTAGAGTTCTTTTCAAAGGACTTCTCGGTCTATATGTCTGTGTGTCTGTGTGTGTGTGTGTGTGTGTGTGTGTGTGTGTGTGTGTGTGTCTGTCTGTCTGTCTGTCTGTCTGTGTCTATCTCTGTCTCTGTCTCTATAATCTGCCGCTCTCTCTGTGTGTCTCTCTCTCGTTCTGTCTCTCTCTCGCTCTGTCTTTCTGTCTGTCTGTCTGTCTCTCTCTGTGTCTCTGTCTCTGTGTCTCTGTCTCTGTCTGTCTGTCTTTCTGTCTGTCTTTCTCTCTCTACTCTCTCTCTCTCTCTCTCTCTCTCTCTC
>JASPKP010001797.1:5000-25000 GCA_030674155.1 Stramonita haemastoma | reverse complement strand
TACCAAATTCTCCGTCTAGATCCTAATAAACCCAAAACCACTGGTTTACTTACATATTTTGCATCTTCTCTAAATTGTAAAAGACTCCACAATTTCGATGTTTATGATACTGAATCAATTTGGATAGAAATTAAACTGCAGCACAATAGACCTATCTTGATAGGCTTTGTATACCGAAATCCATCAGAATCTACAGTGTGGATAGATAAATCTAATTCCCTTATGGATGAAGTGATACTTTTGAATCATGAAACAATTATTCTTGGAGATTTTAACATAGATTTATGAAAACCAAAATTTAAATGGTATTATAACTACAGATTGCATGGACTAGAACAGTTAATTGACAAACCACCGCAAGTAAGTAATAACACTGCAACATTGATAGATCATATATATACTAACACGAAACAACATATAGTTGAAGTTTGTGCTTCATCATGTGGTAGTAGCGATTATAATCCAGTTTGTTTTACCTGATTCAAAAATCGAATAAATATTCCTAAGGTAGGACATAAAATAATTTATTACATGAAGGAAGGGGGGGGGGGGGGAGAGAGAGAGAAGGGGGGGGGGAGAAGGAGGGAGGGGCGGGAGAAGGGGGGTTGACGAAGCTATGGCAGGCTAGCTGGATGAAAAGAAAATCAGCATCATCTTTTTTGTTTATTTTAGTCTTTTATATCGAGGATAATGGGATAAGCACTCTTGTGCTTTATTTTGTTTACATCCAGTCCCCGTATGTATGCAGTTTTGCAAATGTCATCTGTTTCCACCGGCATACGATGGGCTACTGTTACGAAAAGCGGAACAGGATTTAACGTGTGCGCAAGATGTTCTGCGTGCGTTCGTACACGGGGCCTCAGTTTATAGTCTCATCCGAAGGTAGCTTACTAATATTATACAGGTGCGATTTGAACATTGTGTAGCAGCAACTTGAAGGAGTAGGGTAAAGGCTTTGATATTGAACCCCCTAAGAACAAAGTCTTTTTGTATCCATATGAAACACATGAGTGTGTTTCTTTTGATGTCAACTGATAGCACATACACTTGGCTGCAAGTATTGAAGAGATTATTTCTGGGGGAAAAAATGCTGCATTTAGTTAGGGACGAAAATTAAAAGTTCACACAGTGGTACAGTATGGCAGCCCCTACTTGCTAAATTGTACCATCTGAGGATTGATATTGAACCAGGCACAACATCATACATACCACAGACAAGAAACAGAAGAACCATTCAAAATAAGTCACCCGATTTATTGTGGTATCCAGAACTTGAACAAAATCTCCAGTTTTCTATCTGAAATGAAACAATATCTAAGATCTAGATATAAGACAAAAATCAAAACATTGTATTGTTTTATCCTCCAGATTTTTCAAGACCGAATACTTTACTAAATCATCAACATTTTTATTTCCTTACTGGGTAGATTTAACACTGTGTAATTATTAAAATTGTTTTGAAGTAAAACTAGAATATTGTCCAAACACAAACCTCACCAATTAACATCACATAACAGAAAAAAAACAGGTTAGAGGCTTTAAGTCTTTTTTAAAATTTCAAACTAAACTAGATCTTACAAACAATCTTTTAATATTTTGGAAATCATCTCCAGTTGTTGTTTTTTTATTTACAGAAAAAAACAAAAATAAACACACTCTTCTTTCAGTAACATTAAAAAAGAGACAATAGTATATCTACAGGATTAATTCCTTGATCCATCAAACGATGAACACAAAAAGCCATCCCAGTTGTTATTTTAACTCTGTTTCAAATCAGAGCATGGATAAACAATATGCTATTTTAATTGTTCAAATCTGAACATTAAAACATATCTTTCTTGTATTTGTCTTATAATTGCAAACTGTATTCAACCCAAAGCAAACATAATATTTCTTACTTCTACTACCCTCCATTTTCCTTCCCACCCTCTACCAAACAATGATCTCAATTTTAACTTGGTTACATCATGACCTGGCCCTCTGTGCAAGATGTTTACTCTCAAAAATCACACAACAACTTTTCTGTGGTCCTGGCAAAGTCAGCACATGCCTCGTGTATCCATCGTTCACATTTTGAACACTGGATCATAATTATGTTCTTTCCTATTTTCTAAACAACAAAAAAGCAAAACCAGCTGTCATCCTCTGATACCAAATCTGTTGAGCCTTTGTCATTTCTGGTTCTTTTCTTTTGAGTGGACTGTTTTGCTTTCCATGCTGCCAGTGTTGCTTTGTAGGGAGAAGACGTCATAATTTCTGTTTTTTTTTTCTTTTTTAGTCTCTGAGATGTCCTCTGTGAAGCAGCATTAGGTGACAGCACCACTCCAACAGGTCTGAAACCAGCACTCAGCTGTGCAGTTTGGCTTTCTAGAGGTATGTAGGCTTCATAGTGACCAACGAACTGGCCAAGTTCAGTAAAAGCTGAATAGGAGTTGCAGAAAATTCTTCTCCATATTTTCTGGCATACCCAGCTGACACATGGTGAATTTATATGGGACGTTTGATCACTTTTGCTGTAGCCATGATCTCCAGTTCTCCAGGCATCAATGTCAGTGTTCCCATATTTTGAACTCTTTCTGGAAGTGTTTTAAAACATATTTTTCTGGGCATGTCAGCATTAAGTCCTTCTTTTTCAAAGCCTCTGTACAGTCCAAGGTTTTCTATCATGAATGCTACAGTTTTTCCTCGCAAACTGTCAGCAAATACTTGCTCTTTAACTGATAGTATTTGGTCTGCAAGCTTTCCATTACAGCCCCAATCAGTTCTTTGGAGTGATTTGTCTTGTCCAATGATAGCGCTTCTGAAGAAACACCTTCCATCACCTGAAGTTGGAATGATGACATGACTAAGCAGCTTCTGCATTTGTTCCTTAAGTGTCTGGCTTGATGACTTTAGAAATTTACAAGCACTCACTGGCTGATAAAAATGTTGATGACATAGCACACTAGTGGAAGGACTGGAGACCTCAGGTGAAAATCTGTCTGTCTCCTGGCATGTGGAACTGACCAGGTTATTTTTCAGCAATCCCCGGGAGCAGTATTGTGGAGATGTAGAGCACTTTGGTGGGCAGGGAGGAGGATATGGAGCCCGTGGAAGAAGAGGGTGAGGCTGATCCAGGGAAAGGTACACTGGCAATGAAGGCACAGCTAGTGGGAGCTGTGCATTGTGGCATGGTTCCTCAGATGGCCGAGGTGGCAAAGGTGGTGGGATATCCTGTAGATTTACTGAAGCCTGTTCCATGATATTTGAGGTTTCTGTCAAGGCTTCAACATGCAGTTCAGATGGTACAAACTCGTGCTCTTCAAAAATGTCTCTGCAGAATGGCCAAATCCCTGTGTTTTAGAATCCCTTTGCAGCGGTCATCGTTGCTGCTTTCATGTACACCTCACAGAAGAGTCCTGGTATATTCTACGGGGTTATCCGTTGGTCAGGATGGTTTCGCATCTACCTGTGGGCTGCCTGACTGTAGTATGTTTTTAGGGGCTTGTAAAAGGCAACATCAAGAGGTTGTAGTCGATGGGTTGTGTGTGGTGGCAAAGAGACCATTATCACTCCGTTTTCACGGGCTAGCTCAATGGCCTCAACATTTTTTTTTGTGTGGGAAGAATGTCCATCAATCACAAGCAGGACAGGCTCCGCTCTTGTAGGTTTTACCTGTCTTATGAAATGATGCATCCAGGAAAGAAACATCGATTGGTCCATCCATCCAGATGGGTTGCTGCCTGGAGGAGCCCTCTCTTTCAGAGTTTCGAGCATCCTTTTTCTTTTGAAAAAAAATCATTGGTGGTACAAAACTCCCTGCTGCACTGCAACAGCGAACTACGGTGGTATTAATTCCTCGTACACCACTTGTTACAGTATTCACCCGGCGGATTCCTTTTTTGACCACAAGTTTTAGAGAATTGTGGACTGTTGAGAGGCCAGCTTCATCAACATTGTAGATCCTTGTTCCGTCTAGTGTTGGATGGTCATTCTTGATGGCTTCAAGGTGATGTAAAATATTTTGACGCTTTTCATATTGAAGCCTGTCAATCTTGACACTGATGTTGGCTCAGCAGATCGTAGGCTCAACTCGGGATGTCTGTTCACGAAGCTGCTAAACCACTCTTTTTCTGCTGCTTGTTTCTGTGCATTGAACACGTGAGGAATATTTTCTACCTCAGCCAGTTAAAACGCCATTTCCATGACATCCTTCCTTGTAACACCAAAGAGATTTGTTTGTAAGAACAAAAGCTGTTTCACAAGTCTGTCTTCTATGGCTCTGGTTAATGTACATTCTCTGCCAAATGATTGTATGATACCATTGGCAAATTTGTTTTTGCACAGCAGATGTCTCTTCAAAGTTGGCTTGGGAACGCCAAATTTCTGGCACTTTGCATTTCCACCCTCCTCATTCTGAAGTGCCTGCAGGGCTTTATCCATGTCCTCCTGCGTCCATTTTCCATATACCCTGAAAAAGAAAGTAAGAAACGACTGTAAACCTCGTGCAGCTTTACTATATCAACGACTTCACTGACCTTTCTCTGTAATCATTGCCGTCTCTACCCTTTTTGTGGGGCAAATGTGTCCATGGAAGAGTGAAAAAAATATTAAAAGGACAAGAGAAATAGAAAAAGAAGCACTGGAAGGAAGATAACAAGCACAACGTCTGGGCCCAAAACTTTCCCCATTCATTAGACCATGAGTGGTGGTCTGCGCCCTAGTCTTTCAGATGAGATATTAAACGAGGCCCCCTGAGTTACACAACATTATTTAGCCCATGTAAAAGAACCCACGGGAACAAAGGGATGTCCCTGGCAAAATTATGTAGAAAAAACCCACTCTGATAGGGAATCCAATACAGCTGCAGGCAGGAAAAACAAACCAAAAAAAGGGTAGGGGCTGCACTTGTAGCGGAAGCACTCTCCCCAGGGAGAGCACAGAGAAATCTGCTGTGACATGAAGTGGTATAAATGATAAATAAAACAAACAAAACAAAAAAGAAATCCAGAAAGATCAGACATTTAACCAAACTATAAAACTGATTGAATGGTAAATATGTGAAAGATGAATTAAATAATGACTAAATAGTAAATGAATGAACAATTAGATTAACAGATGAATGAATAAAGGACTTTGAGTAATTGTAGCTTGCACGTGTAGATCCATATGCTGTTTAGCACATTGTAGATCATCAAAATGAAAGAAGCAATATTGTACCAGGAGGTGGGCATTTTGTACCACTGGTTCAATTTCACATCCATCTGGGGGTACAATATTGAAGAAAAACACTGTCACGTGAACTAGGCTCCAATAGCAGAGGAATTCTCTTTAGATCTAGTTAAATGATCTTTTCTCTTTTTCAAATAGGACAAGTGTTTACACTCAACATTAGTTACAGTAAAGAATGCACTGCATGACACTGACCAACTGTTAAAAAAAAGTGTTCGTCCCAATACTCACAATCATCCAAAAATAAAGATAGTTACCTTTTTTTCTGTCTGTCCAGTTTACGCCATTTTTGCTGCCCTCGTGCAGAAATGGCGTTGGCATCACCAAAAAACGTTAAATCTAACATCCTGGGTTTACAGTTGTCGATCTTGGTGATGAGTACAAATTAGCAGATGGTACAATTTCCAAGCCTTTACCCCTACGTAATTGTGTACTGGTTGGAAGTCATGATAAAATAATAATGATAAAAAAGATTGGAATCAATAATCAGCTAAATAAAACAAAATGATGACGTACACAACTTCAGTTAGAAGTTAACCTCAACTCAAGAAAATCGTAATAAGAAGAATTTGGCCAAAAAGAAAAAAATGGCATTATAAAGTTAACTAAAAGCGCAATGCTTTCTAAGACAAAAAAAGAAATTTTAAGTAGCATTCTGATTATGGTGTAAATCAAATATGATAATTATATCAACTGTGGGACAATATCAGAAAAAATATGTCTAAACTACAACATAAATTTGCTTTGAAGAATTTTTTTTTTTTTTTTTTTAACTTTTTTAATGTTCATTTTTCAAATGCAAACAACAGAGGCAAACGTTTCTAATCAAACAAAATTAACAAAAAGTAAGAATGCAATTTTGTTTCACAAACAAGTTACATTAATTGTTTTTCAAATGATTAACCAAAAGGCACATACACACGTTCATATCCCTATCAATATGCATGTCTGCACGCTTGCACCCATTCATAAAACACATACATACTTACACACACGCATGCTTGCACACACGCGTTAAATTCAATGTATCCTGTCACACATACAAACAATAATCACAAAAATAACACACACACACACACACACACACACACACACACACACACACACACACACACACACAACACACACACACACACACACACACACACACACACACACAAGAACCACACACACACACACACTCACACTCACACACACACACACAAACTCCAAAAAGTTTCTCGCTCAATTCTGTCTACCTACGCCATTTTACATGTTTAATCCATAAGAAAAAGCACGCTGAGTCAGTGTCAGCTCAAATGCCTATTACACATACAAGTCCGTTTCCAGTATCACCCGTTTGCTATTCAGCAAAAAACATGGCCAGACTCGTTTCACCTGTATGTATGTGCACATATGTTCACACATACATACACATACACACACATCTACACCCAAACATATATACCGAGATATATATACATACATACCCACACACATATACATATATATACATATATATATGCACATATACATATATATATATATATATATATATATATATATATATATATATATATATATATATATATATATATACACATACATATACATACACAATATATATATATATATACATATACATATATATACATACACGTACTATAATACATACATATAACATACACCACATATTACACCCACACATATACACTACACCACAATACATACACAATATATACATAATATATATATATATATATATATATATATATATATATATATATATATATATATATATATATATATATATATATATATATATAATATATATATATATATATATCTAGTCTGTACAATCAAACAATGGTTTATAATGATTCCATTCAAAGGTGAATCTACTCAAATTGTTTGCAATTGTCGCGTTGTATTGTTCAATTTGAAACCTGTATTTCAACTGTTTCAAAAAAACTTTTATTACCGGCGAATGGTTTTCAATTCTACATCTGTAAATATACCATTTGGCTTGTAGAATGATGAAATCTAAAACAGCATCTGTTTTCATGCAGTTATCTACTCCAAAAAGAACAATCTGACGTGAAATTTTCACATTCGATGCATGTTCGCAATTGTCATTAATATATTTTTCTAATTTTGTCCAAATAGCTCTTGCGTGGTTACAATCCCAAAAGAAATGTTCGATTGAGTCTTTTGCATTACTGCACAGGGAACAATTTGTTGTGTTTGTTACACCCATTGCACACAGAACAACATTAGTAGCAACAATTCTATGGAGGATTTTTATCTGTAACCATTGTAGTCTAATATCTTTAATCTTGTGCAATTTTCCAAATACCCTTCTCCAGTTGATTTCTTCATTAAATTTATGTGTCCATGTTTTACAACATTTCGGTTCCATGTTATTTGACATCAAACACTCATAATACCTTTTTGAACCCCTGTGCACACTATCAATTATTTGTATTGTTTGGGGTATATCTGTACGACAATTTACATTGTTATCTATCCTGATTCCTGGTTTATTTGCAAAATGTTTGATTGATGAAATTAGTCCATTAAAAGTTACAAAGTCGATACAGTTTCCATTTGTTTTAGAAAAATCTCCATAGTTCAAAAACTCACCATTTTTTTTGACAAGATGTTTATTAGATATATCCCCTTTTCTGCTAAAATGTTTTTATCAATGACTCTATTTCCTATGGTAATGTTATTATTATACAAGACAGGTTCTGTTAGAAATTCATTTTCATTTTGTGGAGTGATGCAAGCACAGAAAGATTCATAAGCCTTAAAAACATTCGTCCAAAAATGATTAACCCTCAGGTGTTTGCGTGCTACTGATGGTCCATAACATTCTAGCTTCTTAAGAAATGGGTATAGCATTTCCGCAATACTGACCCATTTGTGATTAGTTTTTCTAAGTTTTCGTACCCATGAAAGCTTCAAAGCATATATATAATTTCTTATATCTGGTATATTTAGTCCTCCTTGTTTGATAGTTTTAACCGCTGTCTGTCTACTTATCTTGTCTTGCCTATCATTCCAGACAAATCGAAAACATAGTTTCTGTAACTGTTTCAAAAATTGGTCTGGTGGGTCTGGTAGTAATATCCATAAATGTATAAGTTTTGAAAGAATAAGTGACTTTAGTACTGCTACTCTACCTAGTGGGGTAATAGATCTCTGTGACCATATTTTAAAAAGCAATTTAACCTCTGAAAATTTATCATTATAATTTATCATTTCACAATCTGTCAGTGTCTGGGTAAACCAAACACCCAATATTTTAAATCTGGAGGGGTTCCAAATCATTTTCAAATTAGGGCAAAATATGTTGCCTGAATTTTTCTTACTTCCTAGCCATATGACCTGCGTTTTATCTTCATTCATGAGTAGTCCTGAAACTCTAACACATTGTTCAATAATGTGTATGGACTGTTCAAACGAGGTCCCATCTCCAGCGTTTAAGAGCTGGGTGTCATCAGCATACTGAGAAATTTTGTGTTCTTTGTTTCCAATCTTGATTCCTTTTATCACTTTATCTTCTTTTATCATTAAGGCCAAAATCTCTGCACAGAGAATAAACAAATAGGGTGAAATTGGATCACCCTGCCTGCATCCCCTTTCAATGCTAAACCATCGGTTAGTATTACCATTAACAAGAACAGTCGATTTGATATTGTTATAGAAAGTTTTAATCCAGTGCGTTAAACTATTTCCAAACCCAAATGCCTTTAACACTTTAAACATAAAATTCCAATTAAGAGAGTCAAAAGCTTTTTCAAAGTCGATACTAATGAGTAGCCCTGGTTGATTTTTTATATTCAAATAATTGATCAAATCATAAATCAACCTGACATTGTCACCAATGTACCTATTTGTCATAAATCCCGTTTGGTCCTCACTGATTAATTTTGGAAGCACGCCCTTGATTCTATTGGCTATACAGGAGGATCCTATCTTATAGACTACATTTAGCAGGGTAATGGGACGCCAATTTTTTATATATTCTTTAGGTTTGTCACCTTTAGGGAGACAAGTAATCAGTCCCTCTTTTTGCATGGTTGACAGTTCACCACATTTGTAGCTCTCATTTAATGATCTCACTATAAAAGGTCCAATTTGCTTCCAGAAGAATTTAAAGAAGTCGACTGTGAATCCATCTGTGCCAGGACTTTTCCCGTTTTTCATGTTTTTCAAAGCTAGACCTGCTTCCTCTAATGTAATTTTCCCGTTTAATGACTCACTTTCCTCCTTTGATAGTTTGGGCATTGTTTTTACTAAGTTTTCAATTTCACATTCTTCCCTATTTCTTTTCTTATATAAGTTTTCATAAAACACACTTACTTCTTTTTCAATATCTGTCTGATTTTCAACAGTAGTGCCTTCTTTGGTGACTAGTTTTGTCATTTGTTTACTTACAAAATTCTCTAAGTTACAGAAGTACTTTGAAATCTTTTCTCCATCTGCTATCCATCGTGCTTTAGATCTTAGCAATACTCCTTCCATTCTTTTATAACGTATTGTCTCTAGTTCTTTATTTTTCTCCTTTATTTGTAGAACTATGTTTTCAGTTTTATTTTCTGTATTTTCAAGAGTACATATATCTTTTTCAAGTGCCTTTTCCTTTTCCTGCATCTTTCTTTTTTTCATAGTTGCATAACTTATAGTTTTGGTTCTTATTTTCATCAATAAGACGTCTAGAAAGAGCTTATCTGAAATTTTGAAATCTATATCTGTTTTTGGTATATCTTCCATGTTACTTCCATAATATTTATCATGTGCATATTCCTTAATTACATCTGAAATTTCTGAATGAATTTCTTCTACAAAGTTATTATCTCTCAGCAAGGAAGAGTTAAATTTCCAAAAATTATTACCCTTTTTATTTTTGCCAAATTTTAAGGTTAATGTTACCATCGAGTGGTCAGAACGATATCCAGGCAAGATATCCGCATTGTCGTAATACCAGTACAAAGAGTCCGATAGCAAAAAGAAATCTAATCTACTCTGTTTAAGTGGTGTTGGTTTTCGCCATGTATACTGTCTTCTCTCTGGATTATTTTCTCTCCAAATGTCTGCTAAACCAAGCTCTTCAGTTACTCTTTCTAAAGCCTCTCTAGCTCTGGGATTATTGATGTGTGTGTAGTGATGACAATCTAGGTTAGGATCCAATGCAATATTCCAGTCCCCTACAGCAATAATGTTATTTATTTTGTATTTCTGGATTGTATCTTTTAGTGAATAGTAAAAATCAGGATCGTCTTTGTTTGGTCCATACACATTGACAAGGAGCATGTCTCTTTCCATTGATGAAAAATGCAAGATTATATAGTTACCGTTTTGATCTTTAGTACTGCTGTGTATTTTAAACTCAAAATTATTTGCAAAGAGAATGGCTACCCCTCTTGAATTTGTCTTATACGATGAGAAAATGCATTTATACCCCCATTCTGAGGTCACATATCTCTCTAGCTTTTGGTCAAAATGAGTATCTTGAAGACAATATATTGAGTATTTTTTCTGTTTAAGATAATGAAACACATCTCTTCTTTTATGCATATCCCCCAAACCTTGACAGTTTAATGAAGCAATTGTAATTTTATCCATAATTTGCAGAGTTAGTGTAAATCCTGACAAGTAACATGACCGGCCATGCCACCTGTAATAGTGCTACCAAAATATATCCCCAAAGGCGCAAGAAATAGTGAAACAAGGTACCTTGTAAAATAGAAGGTACACCCTTTGAAGTTAAAACATAGCATGACATACTGCAATTCAACATATGTTGCAAGTTAATAAAAAAGACCAAAAAAACACAAGAAAATACAAGCAAAAATCAAATATCAAAAGAGAAAACAATCAAAAAGTACAAAAAAGCTAATAAATCCAAACAATATACAGAAAAAGATTTTTTCCGTTGGTGAACATTGCAAGCGAACAGGCCGCGAGGCCCAAGCAGCAACGGATGTCTTTGGTTCTTTTTCGCCTTCTCGTTATACAAAAAGGAACACAGCAACCCCACTGTCAGTCTCCCTCAGTTCAGCTAGTCCATATCATACAGGCAAAGCACATTATCCAAGGAGCAAGGAGAAACAGGCACCCCCCCCCCCCCCTACACACACAGGCACACGCGCACACTCGCCAACGCACGCACGCACGCGCGCGCACACATACACTCACACACACACACATACACACAAACCTTTGGGTTTGAATCCCACCACACGTTAAGGCCGTTCCGCTCCCCGTCACCTGTCCCTGAGTTTTGAGCGGATTGTCACTTAGGTGAAAGAGCCTAAGCCCCCATACCTCCCGACCACACTGTCAGTGCATGAAACAGATCCCTGTGTCAAAACTGGCAGGATCGCTATGTGCCACTCCATTCAAACAGGTACCTGCTTATACATTCAGAAAGAATAAACAGCTCAATTCATCGACACGTTCTCACATTCTTTCTTATAGACCCCCCCTCACCCCCCCATCCCCCCGAAATACTACGAATAAATAAAATAAAATGAAATGAAATGAATAAAGGAGTAACAAAGGGCCTTCACATTTTCCAACTCTACTCACATGACTGTCCATTTAGCTATTTGATTATCGCTGCAATAACAATCATAATCATACCCACCACAAAAGCCACATCAGGGCTGACACCGCAATTACGCCTCAACAGCAACTTAAGCCCCAGGTTCAAACCAACGCTTCCCAACACTTTCAACCATCCAACACCATCCCTCTGAAGAAACCAAAATACCAAATGACACAATACCCACACTACTCCATTCCCCACGGCAAACAAGCCAGGCTGTTCCCAGGTCGCCAGCCACTCCGCCCAGCCCATCTTCCCCAGATTACAAAGAAGCGAGGATAAACATGTTAAAGTACAAAAAATATACATAATGACTGACACATTGGCAAATATTACTGCAGAATGGACATCCTATACCCATCCCAGTTTCTAAACTTACTACCTGGTCGCCAAGACAACAGCAATACAAAAATCAAACAATCAAGCAAACAGACAAAAAAGGCAGCGTGTCATATCGTGATGGCAGAAAATTGTCAGAGTTGCTTGAAAAAAGGCAGGAGAGAGCACTGGGAAGGCAGAAAATAAGCACGAGAAATTGCAGGAAGATAAGGAGGAAGACAGAAACAATGAGAATGATAGAAAAGTGGAAATGTCTAGCACAGAATTTCCAGAAGGTGGGGATGCTATTTCTACTGAAAGAACCCCCGGCATCCCCACGGGGGGTGCAATAACGAAACACACACAAATAGCCCAAGAGATCAGGAACAGCCTGCAGTACATGTACCAAACATCCAATACAAAATCACACTTTTTGGACATTGAACAAGACGGGCTTTCCCGGCAGCTCACGGATTGACGACCGGGCATTGAGCCCGGTCCCCGCCACCTCCTACCCCCCCCCCCCCCCCCTCCCAAATGGGAGTCCGCCTCCCCCTGCACCAACACACACACACACACCCAACCCCTGTCTCACATCAACACCGACTCCAAACCCCGGAAAGTCCTCCGGTTGCCACAACCCGCCGCGATCCTACGCTCTCACACAACACCCCAAAACACGTCAAAAAAGCGCCGGACTCTCAGTCCACTATCGCGAACTATAAAAAATGGTATGTGAGCGCGGTGGTGTCATGTCCAGATACCGCTCTGGAATCGGATTGCAAACACACCCAGGAAGGTGAAAAAACGTCCTTACCCACAACCATACCCCCCCTCCCCCCACCGAACCTCTGAGCCCCAGTGGAAAAAAAAAAATCCATGGAAGGAAAGACCAGCTGTTTGAACAGTATAAACAGTATTGCCATCAAAGTATAAGAGGTCTCTGTAGACCTCCACCCTTTCCTATTTCAACGCAAACAATGCCAGCATTCAAATTCTTTTGAACAGTCCAAAACATTATTCAAAATGTAAAGCCAACACAGAAGCGATCCTCCAGAAAGATGATGCACAACGCAGCATTTGTGGCTATTAGTAAAGCCAAATCCCATTGACAAATGTCTGGAGGAAAAAAAAAAAAAAAAAAACACCCTCAAAACTCGTCTACCCACACACATACACACCCAACACACACACACACACACACACACACACACACACACACACACACACACACACACACACACACACACACTCACGCACACACACATACACACATACACACACACACACACGCACACACACACACACACACACACACACACACACTCACACACACACACACATACACACACATACGCACACACATACGCACACACGCGGTGGGCCTTCCTCCGAAATAAAAATAACAAAAAACAAACAAACAAACAAACAAAAAAAGTTAACTGATAAAGATTACACTTCCCTTTTCATGTTTAACTACATGCAAATATGCCTCCCCCCCCCCCCCCCCTGTATCTACACTCATCTACCCATACAACACACACACACACACACACACACACACACACACACACACACACACACACACACACACACACACACGCGCGCGCGCGCGCGCGCGCGCGCGCAGACATACTCGTACGCACGCACGCACGCACGCACGCACACACACACACACACGCACACACAACACACACACACACACACACACACACACACACACACACACACACACGCACGCAATGGGCCTTCCCCCGATGAAAGCTAAACTGGGGAAAAAAAGAAACAACAACAACAACAACAACAACAACAAAAAACACCATAACTGTTAAAGATTACACTTCCCTTTTTATGTTTAGTTGCACGTAAATAAGACCCCCCACCCCACCCCCCCACCCCACACCCCACCCCCGTATCTATGAACCATTATACAACTTAATGTTGACAGATGTGTTCCCCCCCCCCCCTCCTCCATCGTCGCGCGCATGTATGTTATCTGAATGCTGATGTGTACAAAAATAACTCTATGTTTACATTTTCAGTTTTTTCCGTCGCTTCAGCTGGTTTGGTTGGTTTGGGTTTTCTTTCTTCCTCTCCCTCTCTCTTCTCTGTTGTATTTTCTTTCCTTCCCCATTATCTCTGTCTTTCTTGCCTCCCCACCCCCCCTCCCTTCTCCTTTCTCAGGGGTCCCTGCTTTCTGTCTGGTCCTTGCTCCACTCCCCCTCCCTCTCTCCCTCTGTACGTAGTCCCCGCATCACCAGTCTCCTTGGGTCTGCCTTGTCGGTCTAGCGTCTCTGCGTCCTTCCTCCCGCCATGGCCTTTCTGAAGACCTCCTCTATATTTGTGGACCGGTCCATCTTCATAATTTCACCAGTCTTCAGTTTTGCTAAGATCTTGCCGTTGGAAGACCACGTGGACAGAACCGCCGAATGTTGTTTGGCCCTGTTAAGAAGTTTATAATTGGCCTGGGTCAGGTCTTCCCCCACCGAGATGCCAGACTGTTTAAGTTTTCTTCGGGATGACAGCACCGCTGCCCTGACTTGCCTGGAGAAAAAACGCACGATAATCGGGCGGGGTCTGTCACTGTTCCGTTTGCCCGTGCGGTGGGCGATTTCGATTTCCTTCTCGGAGACCTGTACTCCTATTTTGTTAGCAAAAATGTCCCGGCACTTCTTCACACAATCCTCCACTGACTCCTGTCTCTCCTGTCCCTTTCCTCCCTGCCCCTCTTTGACCCCATACACTCTCACATTCCATGCTCTGCCGTGCTGTTCCTGCTCGTTCAGGGCCAGTCTCAGTTGACTATTTTCTTTTTCTTGTGCCTCTATCTTTTTTTGCAATTCTTTATTGTCTGTGCAAAGCTGTGTCGTTTTTTCTTTCAGACTGTCGTTTTCTTTAGACAAGTCAAAGAAGGTACATTCTATTTTGTCCATTCTATTGTTTATCTTTGTCAGTGCTCTTTCAATTTCTTCTTTCATTTTATTTACACTGTCTTCTGTAGCCATGTTTGTCAGTTTTGTATTGATTTCTTCTAAGACATCACAAAAGGCCATATTGTCCTCCTCCTTATCCGTGTCACTAGTATGTCTTGACTTTTTGTATTCTGACTTTGAAACAGGTTCTGGGCTGGTACAGGTGTCGCTATTAGATGATGTTGATTCCAGCTTTCTCTTTACCTTGCTCGCCGTTTTGCTTGAAAAAAAACTTGAAATGGTGCTAGTCATATCTGTACTTACAGTTTGGCTGGCACTCCGTTGCTTGCTCTTTGCATATTTATATCTTTCTCATCTTGGCAGGAACAAGTCACACACTACCAGAAGTATCGCCGCACAGTCATTACATTGCGCACCAAACAGGAGCGATGATACGTTGCGGCAGCGGTCAGTGGTGAAATGTTGTTTTGAAATCACTGCCACATCTCACCTGGCCTGTTCGCATACAGGTAATGCGCATCACAGTTCACTGCATTGCCATTTCACGTGCATAAAACCGGTTCTCGAAAGGTGACGTCGATCGTGGGGTACGATGTATACGTATACATATAAATATATATACATACACAAGCATACGTATTTCTTTTTTTGTAACTCCTTTCTTTGTTTTTCGAATTTGCAACAAAAAGATTATACCTTTACAATTGTCACATCAAGACAAATACAGAGAACCCGGAATTGTCTGGCACCAAGCTGCAGGTCTCCTGAAACTCTTCAAAAAATGAAGAGACTGAAGAAGCAGCTACCTGCACAATCCTTGAGCGCAGTTCACCCACACACACACATTTACACATACACATACGTATGCTGCTTTGAAGAATTACCTGGTATGAAAATAATTCTTGATAGCCCTACTATAATGACATAATATGAATGCCGGCTTTATACATTTGAAAAGTTGTTCTTTATATTCCTGAAATAACTGATTATACTCAAATGAAAGAGCACCAAAACATAAAAAGACTTTCATTAAGATCTGTCATATTTATATAATTACAAAGCTGGCATTCGGAAAAAAATATGCAGCATCAATTTAAGTTGAAAACAGTTGTACACGAGTGCATGCTTTTTCATACATATACAGAGGTAAGAGCAAGGGGAGCATGAGACCCACTGAGAACTCAACAAAGGCAAAAATTATATTTGAACTTTTATCAACTTGATGTGACCAATCATCAAGAAGTTACGTCAATCAAGTCAGCATTAGACACCATCCATTTCAAGAGCTTGGCTTCATTTGATTTCCTCCATTTTTCAGTTAGAGTATTGAATGTATACACAAAGGGATTAATGGCAGAGTTTAAAGGTAAAACAAAAATGGACAGGACCACATTCACTTCCCCTGAAATCGGGACGTCAGCCAAGGCTAAAATGCCACACAGGCCTATGGGAAACCAGCACATGAAATCCGTTACTGCAATAGTAACTAGTCGTCGAGCTATGGTCACATCTTGTGAAACTTTTGTGGTGTTGATTTTCAGGGCATTGCTTTGTATTGACCAATAGATGAAAGCCTGACCAAAAGAGATGAGTAGAAAGAGAACGAAGTTGAGGATGATAAAGATGCTGAAAGAATAAAGTTTTCCTTTAAACTCCTGTCTTGTGACCGGCAATGGGATGCAAATGCCTGTCTGGCTATAAAATTCCCAGTGTGACGTAACCAGAAGTAACGGTATCAAGGCCAGAAACACGCCAACCATCCACACAATGATACAAGATATCACTGCTGATTTCTTCTCAAACCGTACATTGCTGAATGGGAACTGAAGAACGAGAAAACGATCCAAAGTGATAAGCCAGATGATCATAGCTGACACTTCACTGGACACAAAGGATAGAAAACCAGCTGTCTTACACGGTACGCTGCTTTTCCACATGTCATCATAATGGAGATAACGACCACGGAACCTTTCATCAGCTATTCCAATAATGACAGTATAAATACCCATCATTAAGTCAGCAACTGTCAGGTTGGTAACAAACACACTGAACCCACTTGAAGAGGTTCTAGTCTTACGTACACATAAACGCACTAACAGACAAAATGTATTCCCTGCAATGGAAAGGCAGCTGACCAGCCAGAGAAAAACTTGATAGGTTGTTGACTGGAGTAGATCCTCACAAGATGAAATTTCGTCTTTGGGAGAATAGCAAACAGCAGTGTCATAGCTGCTTTGTAGTATCTCACTGCAGCAGAGTTTGTAATTTTCTGTGATTATAACCTTCAATTGAAACAGACTTTTGAAGATGTCCTCTGGAAATGTTTGGACTGGAGTACCATCCATGTATAACAGTGTTAGCTGTGGCAGGAACTGAAAACCACCGGAGTTGATAGTATGAATGGAAGAAAAAGATAGATTTACTGTATTTAAATGAGGAAAGTTTGACAAATACTTGGAGTCAAACACAGTAATGGCTGCAAATGCTATATTGATTATTTTGAGCTGATATTGCTGTATGGAAGATGAGGGGGCAGGCTTTAGCAGGACAAGGGAATTGTTTGATAGTGAAAACTTTTTCAGATTCTGTAGAGGAAGAAGAGAGCTTATTTCCACATACCTTATTGCATTGTCACTAAGATCTAAACTCCTCAGATTTGGAAGGCTGACGTTAGGTATGAGTGTCAGAGAACACTTGGCCAGAACAAGATGAACAAGGTAGGTGTTATGGCTGACGTCCACTAGAGTCATGCCTGACCCTGTGGCATCCAGGCTACGAACCTGTGGGTAGAGACCTGCAGAGAATGGCTGAAGACACAGCAATGAGTGACCTTGACATAGACAGGTAGCAGGACAATGAATGTTACACATCAGCTCGTCATCATTCATTGGGCAGTGACCCCACCCGTCACACATGTGGGCACTGTGAACACAGATTTTGGAAGATCTGCATCTAAAAAAGCCTGGACACTTGATGACTTCGCAGTTCTTTTCATCCATGTGGTCAACACAATCGTACATTCCATTGCAAAGTGTGTAAACAGGCAGACAGTCATTGAACTCACCAGGACATCGATAATGACTTTCTGGACAAGACTCATTCACACCTATGTAATTGGAAACAAAATAGCCAATGTTGTTAAAGTTAATATGAACAGGTGATGGAGAGTATGATATCTCGTATCTTACATCTCTGAAAACACTACAACTACTTTCATCTGACCCATCTCTACAATGGAACACTCGGTTACACGTGTAATCATAGTCTATACATTCACCACTGGTGCAGCGAAATTTATTTATACAAACAGGATGCTTGCAGAAGGTCTCGTCACTGTTATCTGGACAATCAGCTATGAAATCACAGAGCAAAGAGTATGACAATTCAGTGACATCATCATCGCATGTGAAATTATTGACGGTCACAGAAGGATGAATTGTCAGTGAATACGCATTTTCTGTGCTTGAGACATTCTGATAGAAATTGCAAACTGCTGTCTGGTTCTGATCACATATGCCATAATGCATTGAACCACATAAGAAAACCACATGTGTCACATGACCCTGAGTGCAGGGAGTCAGAAAAGCTGACTTTTTGAAGGTAGACTGTGCCTCAGGGAGTGACAGTACTTTTAATTGCCTGGAACCATCTTTTGTTTTGTTACGACTGAATTCACAAAATATCCCAGCTTTCCTAGAAGGAATGTTCCCACAGTCTCCTCCGTAAACCTCCTGTTGGTATTCATATAAACACAATGTTTGCTTGGTAGAATGGCCCCATGTCACACGAATGGAATGATAAATTACAGTTTTATCTCTGCGAACTGGCTCATTTCTGTACATGTGAGGCAGTTCTGTATCTCCCAAAGTTAACCCGAGAGTGATTGTCGTTACTCTTGTCAATTGCAGCTTTGTCAACTTAATCAAAGCGTCTGACCAAATGTCTTCACATATGGGTATACCAGCCCTGCCTCCAGTAGAACTGCAGTAGGTGTCCAACCTATCAAAAACATTCTTTGTACTTTTGAAACTGCTGACATATTGAAAGCAACGGTTGCAGAAATCCACCAATCCCTGGCACTCAGGACTGCTGAAGGCACAGTCTTCTGTTTCATCCCGACCATCCTCACACTCTTTTTTGAGATTACAGTCCACATGCTCCTGAAAACTGGAGTAAAAATCTACGGAACAATTGAAGGAACCGCTAGGAAGTTTTTCTGGTGTTTTGCTTTGGGGGTGAAAGGAAAAGAGCAATTTAAAGCTCCCCACAGCATAAAAGGACACGCTGATGTTGGGTGTGTAGGACACAAAAGCATCAGGAATGTCTTCAGATAAGTTGTCCCACAGTAGGAGTCTTGATCCACTACTTCTGTGACTGTAAATTCGGATAGTAGCAGGATAATACCCATAATGTCTGACACTGATGATTATGTTGTGTTTAGTGGGGATGGACATGTCACTCCAGAAAAAAATGTCTTCCTTAAATATGTGTGTTCTAGCTTGACTTTTAATGTAGCCCTTGAATGCTGATGTTTGAATGCAGGTTGTTTGAATCAAAATCTGACGTCAAATTGTCTTTACACAATATGAAAACAGAATAGATATTAGACGAGTGAAAGTTGAATATCAGCAGCAACAGCAACGATACTGACACTTGTGATAATCATAATAACAAAAGTGATGATGATAAAATCACGCTTTTATCATCGCAGGTAGTAGTAGCAGCAGCAGCAGCAGCAGCAGCAGCAGCAGCAGCAGCAGCAGCAGCAGTAGTAGTAGTAGTAGTAGTAGTAGTAGTAGTAGTAGTAGTAGTAGTAGTAGTAGTAGTAGTAGTAGTAGAATCAGCAGGGCAGTAGCAGTAGCAGCAGCAGCAGCAGCAGCAGCAGCAGCAGCAGCAGTAGTTGTAGTAGTAGTAGTAGTAGTAGTAGTAGTAGTAGTAGTAGT